>CM033645.1:61304215-61433148 GCA_019512145.1 Engystomops pustulosus | reverse complement strand
TGTGGCTTCCTAGTTTATGACCTGTTGCTGGCGTCAGACTTTGCTTTTCGAAAGGTTGTTCCCTCCTCGTTCACGACAATATAGATCTATGTGAAGGGATTAGAAGTTATGATGTTAAGCTCATGTAATTCTGACGATGCGATCCCCCTGCAACATGTGCTGTGCCATTAGCTTGTGTTTCTTCACTGTCCTTTACATTGCCCTGTATATCCACCCTTCTTATCTCTCTTTTTGGGCTTTTTCCACTCTTTTTGCCTTGTTTTGGGTGTATTTTGTGTTGTTGTGGGTACTTACAATTCTGAGTATTGTTCCCTGGCTGCTGTGCACGGTATCTGCTGTAGTTGCAGGTGTGGCTTCTATTTATGACGCTGCTGCTGGCGTCAGATTTTCAATATTTCGCGCCACAATCTGCCGTGCATGCGCCACAAATTCAAGGATAGAAGCAGGAAAATGGCGGAAGCGCGCGACACAATCTGACCTGCCGTGCGCCACAATTTAAATAGCGTGCGTCACAGACGGGGGCGCGCATATTTAAGCGCGAAAACTCAACATAGACGTGCGACACTATTCAAACCGCGACACAAAAGTGTCGCATGAGTAAACTGATTGCTATTATGCTTGTTGAAACAAGGTAAAGGTGTGTGCGACACAATTTAGGGAAAAAATATAAAATGGTTTCCAAAAATAAAACAAAATGGAGAGAGTTAGGAGTCGAGGGTTCTGAAGGAGATTGGAAAAGTTGACTGTTGATCGTGCACAATAAATCCATTGAAATTTTGCTAAAAGGTAAGTAAATGTTCAAATATAAATTTCAAAAAAGGCTTGATTTGGGAAAAAATAACAATACAATTTGTAAAACAGGAGTGGAGATTGGTGGTAATAAGAAGACAAACACTCGTCAAAAAAGCATTTGCAAAGGTAAGTCACACTTTAAAATTCAAATTTTAAAAAACTTTATAAAAATTGGAAGAGAGGCCCAGGAAAAACTAAAAATGTGTTTAGTATTTACCACAAATTGGGATTAAACAAATTTTTAGTGTAAGTTAAAATTAGTCACAAAGTAACATACCTTATCTGACCAATCTGCCAATATGTTAACTTACAGCATAACATTTGTTTAATCCCAATTTTGGGAATAACTACTAAACACATTTTTAGTGTTTTCCTGGCCTCTCTCCAATTTTTAAAATTTTTTTAACAATTTGAATTAAAAGTGTGACTTACCTTTGCAAATGCTTTTTGACGAGTGTTTGTCTTCTTATTATACCCTACCACCATCTCCCATCCCTGTTTACAAATTGTATTGTTATTTTTCGCCAAATCAACCTTTTTGTTGAAATGTTAATATTTGAACTTTACTTACCTTTTGCAAAATTTCAATGGATTTATTTGCACGATCAACAGTCAAACTTTTCCAATCTACCGTCGAACCCTCGACTCCCTACTGCTCTCCATTTTGTTTTATTTTGAACCATTTATTTTTTTCCCTAAAGTGTGGCGTCACACACACTCTTACCTTGTTCAACAAGCATACTAGCATCCGTTTACTCATGGCGACACTTTTGTGTCGCCGGTTTGAATGCTGTCGCACATCTCTATTTGTGTTTGCGCACGCTTACTAACTGCGCGCCCCCGTTTTGACGCCGCTTTTTAAATTGTGCTGGCGTTCACGGCGCTGTTGATGCTGTCGCGCCTTCCGCCATTTTCCTGCTTCATAGCCTGAATTTGTGCGCGCAGAAATGCACGACGGCAAGTTGTGGCGCGAAATAGAAATCTGACGCCAGCAGCAGCGTCATAATAGAAGCCACACCTGCAAATACAAGCAGATATTACTGTGCACAGCAGCCAGGAACAATATAAATTGCTGTAAGTACCCAACAACAACACAAAATACACCCAAAACTAAGGCAAGAAAGAGTTGAAAAAGCCCCAAAAGAGAGATAAGAGGGTGGATATCAGGGCGATGTAAAAGGAAGTGAATGAACACGAAACTATGGCAAGAGCCACATGTTTGCAGGGGGATAGCATCGTCATAATTATCTAAGCTAGTAACATCATACCTTCTAATCGCTTCACGTAGATCTATATGTCGTGAACGAGGAGGGAACAACCTTCGAAAAGACAAATATGGCCACATCCTAGGTACAACCTCAATACATTATATAACCTCCAAAATAACTCCTAGGAAATGCAATGTTCACACGAGAGTTTTCATTAGGTGTTTTATATTCAAAATCACCAGTTATACCTAAAAGAAAATGTCAAAATGATTTTTACAGCAAAAAGGTTTGATATGTTGTCATCACCAAAATTAAACATTTACATCAAATATAAGTCTGGGTCGCATGGGTCACTAGCTACGCTTTGGAAGTGGCGTGCTGGCGGCAAATGGGGGCGCACCCTGGGCATGGACACATTTTCTATGCATTGAAAGGCATCTACGGTTAAGCAATACACGTGCGTTACACTGGACACCTAATGTTTTTTTTAGTTAGCCCAAAACCATGCACATTTTAAACCAGGACTAGCGCTGTCCACTTCACCGTGTGATCCGTTTTGGCCAATCACGCATGCATTTTAAGTTGAAGCCTTAGCGCTCTGCACAGGTAGCTTATATGTAGGCACGAAGATGATGCTGGTTCAGCCTGGGCACAGAGCCAAAACCGCCATCGGGGGTTGCGGGAATGTCGCGTTATCTACCGCTGACATCCACGTCTAACAACCCAACCCAGCCGCTCGGTCGGAGTGCTCCGATCGTGGGTGTTATTCCTTAAATGACGCACCGCACCATTTAAACCATGCCTTCCTCCGTGTTTCTTTACCCACGGATCGGCGCCCCAGCGATGTTTTGGGGGGCGCCATCTGCTGCCTATGGCACCTCTGGGTCCCGATCGTTGCCCCCAGAAAGCCTGAAGGCAGGGCCTTTAAGATGGCGTTGTGACGTCATCTTAAAGGCAAGGTCCGCCTAGGCATCTCTGCATAGGCTGACACTGCAATACCCTGCAATACAGGAGTATTGCAATTTATCATGAACAACAAGCATCAGATGTTGCTTGTTGATGTCCCGTGGTGGATCAAGAAAAAAAAAGGAAAAGAAAATGTGTTTCAGAAAACATAATTTTAACAAATCACTAAAAGGGCCATAAGCCCAAAAACATATAAATATACAATTACGCCAAAAAGTCACAATCTAAAACACAAACCCCACATTATAGTATCACGCGTCCTTAACAATCCATATATAAAACTAAAGACACTTTGAACCATATGAGAACGCCATAAAAAAAAAATATTACAACCCGCCAAAAATTCTGATTTACCTATTATATCCCACTACAAATTCCATCAAAAGTGTATCAACCAACAATATGTACATCCCGAATGATATGTTGCAAAGTACAACATGTCCCCAAAAAACAAGCCATCAACCAGCTCTGTAGCCAAAAACGTAACAATGTTTGCCACTTGAGACGGCGATCAAAAATGAGATATTTGACAACACATACTTTTAGTCCAAATTTATTAACACAAAAAAAATCTTCATGTTGGTATCCGCCGTAATCGTATCGCCCCATAGTACTAAAAAGATAACAGATATTAGGCTGATCAACGTTGAACCCAAAAATTTTTTTTTAACTAATCCAGTACATAATTGAGGCCTTTTCTACTCTACCTCAAAACACGTTCAAATTTGCTACAGATAGAGATACCAACCCCAAATGGTGAAAAAGCACTCATCTCTCCTCGCAAAAAATGTGCGCTTCACATGGGCCAAGATCACGTCAAAGCGAAAATTTTATGCCTTCAAAAGGGGCAATTGAGTAACTAAAATCCTGCAGCGCAGGCGCTCTTCCCTCGGCGGCGTCGCTGTGCGCCAATAACACCATTAATGTCACATTGGGGGTCGCTGCAACTCATGAGAAATTGTTGAACACATTTTATGTGGGTTTTGTGCTTTTATCTTTTTGAAATTTAATGTGAGGCCTCATGAACCTATAGCACAAAAATTGACCATTCTAAATTTTTCCACCCCTTGATTCAATTACTAGTAAGATCTCAAGGAGTTAAACAAATCTTCGTAACTGCTCTCTGTATCATGAGGGGGTGCAGTATTTGAAAATGGTTTGTTATATAATGTGGGTTAAGAGAGATGCAAAAATATTACAATTCCGTGAAACACTATATCCACAAAATTGGCAATTTATCAAAAAATATATATATTTGTAAGCTGCGCAACGCAAAATTCATTATCGAGACATTTTTTTAATGTATGCCAATGTAGGTCAGACGATTGGAAAGGTTATGCTGCAACTTATTTAGTGTGAAAATCACTGCATGACCATGCAATGATTCTAAATTTTGACAAGGTCACATTTTATCCCAAAACTCCAATTTGTACTTTTTTGGGGAAATCAAAGCAAAAAAAATATCACCAACAGTTACCACTAAAATGAAGTACAAGATTGTGTAATCTTAGATGATTAAAAGTGTTCAAAAGTTATAACCATATAAACAAAACCATATCACAATCCCAAATCGGCTGAGCCCTTAGGCTAGATTCACACTGCTGTTGCCGCCCGTACCGTACCGTAGGCGGCACAGCATTGCACGGGAGGAGATGAGGAGGTGAGCGGCTCCCCCCGCCCTCTCTACATAGGAAGTAATGGCGCCCAAGGCGCCGTACAACGGAGAAATAGGACAGGTCCTATCTTTTCTGGGTACTAATAGCGTATCGGTGCCGCACTGTGTTCTGCCCGCGTACGCTTCGCCTTAGTGCGCATGCGCCATCTGCCCATCTATGGGGCGTATATCGCCTATATACGTCCCCCATACAGCTGTGAATGTAGCCTTACGGTAAAATTGGGGTGCGTCCTAGGGTTAATACCCATGTCAAAGACGTGAAAACACCATGAGAAGAAGGCCGAAAGACCGCCAGACATGTGATAGCAACCCAAATTCCGAGCACACAAGATCAGGTAAACCAGGCAAATCTTTGAAACAAATCTAATCATACATAGTTTTTATTTCAATATTGGTAAAAATATCAAATATGCTTGCGTTCTGTATTTTACAGATGAAGCCAGCCAGGCCCACAAGCGTCAAAGAAAAACAGAGAAGAGCGCCCCTTTTGATCGACAGAAAGGCTTCTCGCTTGATAACCATCTGCGCTATCGGGGCTACGACCTGCCCGTGAGACTGGAGCTATAAGCTAGAGCCAAAATCAGGGAACCGGTCCCAGTCCCCATCTGCTCGAGAATCGGCCGGTACATTTCCGTCCGGCAGTTGCAGAAGCGGTTTCTCGGACAGAAGGTCCTGAGGCGCTTTTGGAGCGAGTCCGAATCCGAACCGCTCTGGCAAAAGGTTAGAAGATCCCAATTGGTTTCTCGTACTTACTGGTCTGTGCATTTTTTTGATGATTTTTCTCTTTTGTCTTTCTAGCCGTGACGTTAGAGGGCACCGGCCGTAGAAGTGGCCTCTTCTTCTGCTTCGGTGGCGCTGCTGTTTTTGTGGATGTTGGGGACGACCTCCCCCTCCCCAGCCCTGTGGCCACCTGGCCAAGAGGTAAAGACTTTGGGCATCCTTTTACGGATCTACGATGTTTGAAAATTTAATATATACTAATAATTTGTAATTATATTAATTTATATATATATTGTTTTTTTTTTCCAGGATCTTGGCTGTGCGCCGACAAGAGTGGTTACCCTGGTGCGGCACCAGTGGCAGACGCCACAGGAAGAGGTCCATCCACCAGAGGGTAGCCACCACAGCATGGCCGAGGGTCTTCAGATGTCCAGTCCTGAGCAGCTCCTCCATAAATGGAGCTGCTCAACCTGAAGAGGGACATCTATGCCCTTCGAAAGGTTGTTCCACCCTCCTCTGTTTCTTAAGTTATTGGTAACCATATGGTATTTTTTTTTTGTTATTAAAAGATTGTTGTTTAAAACATCATTACAAAATGAAAAAATGAACACAACTGACAAAACCACCAACAAAACTTCAACCTTTTTGAAAAAAAAAATTAACATAAAAATAAAAAAAAACAAAAACAAAACAAAATGTGTGAAAAAAAAAACCCACAAAAAAATACAAAATGTTTGAACCAAAATAAAAAAAATTACCTTTTTACCCATGATTATCCCCCAAAAACAGCACGTGGGTGAAAAAGTGGGCTTGTAACCAGATTATCCCCCACAACGGCAACGGTGTTTGTAAAGTGTCTATTTTTAACCATGATAATTCCCCAAACATGCCACAGTGTGTGTAAGGTGGCTTGTTTCCATGATTATCCCCAAACACAGGCCAACTTGTTTGTAAAGTTGCTTTTAAACCATGATTATCCCAAAACAGGCACCAGTGTTTGTAAGTTGTCTTGTTACATGATTATCCCCCCTAACAGGGCACCGTGTTGTAAGTTGTCTTTGTTACCATGATTATCCCCAAAACAGGCAACGGTGTTTTGTAAAGTTGTCTTTTTACCAATTATTATTCAAACAGGCACCATTTTTTTGTAAATTTGTCTTTTTAAACCATTATATCCCCCCAAACAGGCAACGGTGTTTGTGAACATTTCTTTTTACCATGATTATCCCCCAGAAAACAGCAAACAGTGTTGTAAGTTGTCTTTTACCATGTTAACCGCCAAAACACAACGGTGTTTGTGAGTTTCTTTTATACATGATTATCCCCCAAACAGCAACGGTGTTTGTAAAGTTGTCTTTTTAACCATGATATCCCCAAAACGGCAACAGTGTTGTAAAGTTGTCTTTTTAAAACACCATGAGGATCCCCAAAACAGGCAAGCGGTGTTTGTAAAGTTGTCTTTTCAACATGATTATCCCCAAAACAGGCAACTGTGTTTGTAACCGTTGTCTTTTTTCATGATGTTCCCCAAAACAGGCAACAGTTGTTTGTAAATTGTCTTTTTACCATAATGATCCCCCGATAACAGGCACAGTGTTTGTAAAGTTGTCTTTTTTACAGGATTATCCCCTAAACAGGCAACGTGTTGGTAAAGTTGTCTTTTACCATATTTTCCTTTCCTTTCCCAAACAAGCAACAGTGTTGTAAAGTTGTCTTTTGGTAACCATGACTTATCCCCCTAGACAGGCAACCAGTGGGTTGGAAGAGTTGTCTTTTACCATGATTATCCCCCTAAACGCAACGGTGTTGGTAAGTTGTCTTTTTACCAGGATTATCCCGCAAAACAGCAACGTGTTTGTAAAGTGGTCTTTTAATACCATTATTATCCCCCAAACAGGCAACGCTGTTTGTAAAGTTGTCTTTTTACCGATTATCCCCAAAACAGCAGGGTTACTTAAAGATCCAACACAGAAGTGTTGTAAAGTTTTCTTTTTACCATGATATCCCCAAAGCCACAGTGTGTTGTAAATTGTCTTTTTACCATGATTATCCCCCAAACAAGCAAACCGTTGTAAATGTCTTTTACCATGGAATTATCCCCAAAACAGAGCACGTGGGTGTAAATTGTCTTTTACCATAGTTCCCCAAAACAGGCAACGGTTTTTTTTTGTAAAGTTGTCTTTTACCATGATTATCCCCAAAAAAGGCAACGGTTTGTAAGTTGTCTTTTTACCAGATAGTCCCCAAAACAGGCAAGGTGTTTGTTAAGTTGTCTTTTCATCCATGTTATTACCCCAAAACAGGCACGTGTTTTGTATAGTTTGTATTTTTAACCATGATTATCCCCAAAACAGCAACGTGTTGGGAAAGTTGTCTTTTTACAGATATCTCAGAAACAGCACATGGTGTTTGTAAGTTTGTCTTTTTGAATATTATCCCCCAAAACATGTTAGTTTTTTTCCTATACCCCAAACAGGAACTGTTTGTAAAGTTGTCTTGTTTACAATGGAATCCCAAACAGGCAACAGTGTTTGTAAAGTTGCTTTTACCATGAGTATCCCCCAAAACAGAAACGGTGTTGTAAAGTTGTTCTTTTACCATGTTATCCCCAAAAACGCAATCGGTGTTTGTAAGTGTGATTTTTAAACCATGGATTATCCCCAAAACAGGCAACGGTGTTTTAAAGTGTCCCTTTTACTCATGAGTTATCCCCACACAGGCAAACGGTTTTGTAAAGTTGTTTTTTCACCATGATTATCCCCCAAAAACGGCAAGGTGTTGTAAAGTTTGTGGTTCCATGATTATCCCCCAAAACAGGACACAGGTGTTGTAAAGTTGCTGATAATCAATAGCATGAGAATGTATTTATTAAGGGATCATTATTTTTCACTTTGATTGTTATACTTAATAGAAACAAATGTAATGTGATTGAAAACCGTGCTTGAATAAAATTAATAATTGGTGCATAAAAAGGACTGTTTATATTAACACTTCCAGAATAAACAGGCCAGCAACACACTGGTGGGGGGGGTGTTTGTTGACATAAACACTGTTGGGGGGTTGATGGTGACATAAACAGGGGCGGGGGTGGTGAAAAAAAAGGGGGGGGGGTCGGTCCATTTGTGGGACATAAACACTGGGGGGGGGTATGTATGGTGACATAAACACTGGTGGGGGGTTAGGGTATGACATAACAACAACGGGGGGTGGGGTGAGGGAGGCGTCACACAGACACTTTGGCTAAAGATACTTACATATTGTTGTATGTGGTACAGCTTGGCTTGTATTTTGAGCTGGTTCACACCATATTCTTGGTCTAGGCTCAGCGTTCTATGCACTAAAGCGACTGATCGTGTTCTTTGTGTATAACATTGCACTAGGCAGCGGCGGCTGGCACTTTTGGCTCCAGCGATGCTAAAATTTAATCAAGACTAACGCTTGCAAAAGTTAACAAGATAATATTTTAATTATATTGCATCAGTAAATATCCGTAAAGCTTTACAAAAAATATGACATCTTTCCACTATGTAGCCTCCAAAAGAGCAAGGTCGCTGGGTGGCATGTGGCTCTTATTAGTCTTACAGCCTGCAGCCTTGTGGACCTCGCTTCAATGTGCCTCCAGGTCAACGCTGCACAGAGTTTGCATGTTCTCTCCATGTTTGTGTTGGTTCCTCAGGTCCTCCGGTTTCTCCCCGCTTCGAAAAACAGCATACTTCAGTTTTTAGATGGAGCCCCATTGGGGCAGGGACATTCTGATAAGGCTGATTATTAATTCGTATGTGCTCATCGGAGGACCAGGGATGCCTATGTTAGATCAAAAGCATTGTTTTGCATCCTTATTCACTTTCGACACATCATTGTACACTCTATGATAGATAGGAGCAGGGTGGAATACACATACAGTCACACCATACCCCTTTAAAAGGGCCAGGAGAAGAGCATACCTGCAGACCTTCAAGTGGGGCTTGATGGACTAGCGCAGCCATCTTAATTGAGGCTTGAGAGGAACATAGCTGACAACCTATCCCTTTAAGTGGGCTAGGAGAGAGGACCTACCTGCAGACTATCCCTTTAATGGGCTTGAGGAGAGAGCATACCTGCAACCTATCCCTTTAAGTGGGGCTGAGGAGAGACATAGGCTGCAGACCTATCCCTTTAAGGGGCTTGAGGAGGAAACATAGCTGCAGACCTATCCCTTTAAGTGTGTGGCTTGAGGAGGCTAGTAGACTATCCTTTAAGTGGCTGAGGGGCATCGCAAGGGCGGAGCTTCCAAATCCCTATTAAGTGGGGCTTGAGGAGGAAACTACTCAACCTATCCCTGTAAGTGGGGCTTGAGGAAGAGCAAAACCTGTCGACCTTCCCTTTAATGGGATTGAGGAGGAGACGCATCGCTGCAGAACAGCCCTTTAGTGGTGCTTGAGAGAGGCAGACCATAGCTACGACCTATCCCTTTAAGTGGGCTTAGAGAGAGCTACCTGCAGACCTAGTCCTTTAAGTGGGGCTTGAAGGAAGAGCATACCTGCAGAACCTATCCCTTTAAGTGGGCTGAGGGAAACATGCCTGCAAACCTATCCCTTTAAGCTGGGGGCTTGGAAGGAGAGATCATAGCTTGCAGACCTATCCTTAAGTGGGAGGAGGGAACATAACTGAGCATCCTTTAGGGGTAGGACATACTCGCAGGCCTATCCCTTTAACTGGGGCTTGAGAGAGAGCCTACCTTCAGACCTTATCCCTTTAACTGGGTTGAGGAGGAACCATACCTGCAGACCTATCCCTTTAAGATGGGGCTTCTTGCTTTTCAAAAGCAAAATTCTCCAAGGAGGATCCTAAGGCAAGAAAATTGCCCTGACTTCACCTCTTCAGCCCTTTTTATTATTGCATCGTCTTGCGACAGCCAAGTTCGTGTTTAATCGGGGCTTCCGAATCATTCGGGTTGTTTCGAAAACCACTCCCCCTGGTTTTTGGCGCCCGAACTCGGCTCCCGTGCGCCAACAATTAAAAGACCCGTGCCCAGATCCTTGGCAATTCAGGGAACATCGGCGCAATCGGAAATATTTCGGGTACAACTTCGGGAAAACGCGAATCGCGCCTTAGTAAATGACCCCCATTAAGGTAAATTCAGTGTACTAACTGATCAATGATCATTGTGAATGGTGAAGCCCTGGTCGTTTTTCCTTTTGCAGACTGGTACAAACCTGCTCAAAAAATTTATAATTATGGTATTCCAGAGTAAGTTCTCTAAGCATAGCTACAACACAGGATTCAAGACCCTATAACATTCGCGTGAGAAAGTTCCCAACAATTACTAATAAAGGCTCCCATATTTTGAGACTAAGCACTATTTTTCTATCTACTGCATGTTACAGTTCCCTAATCCATCTCAGCGTGTTTCTCTCTATCCAATTTTTGGCAGCCACACTTCAGCCACAGAAATGGGGATTTCCTGGCACGTTTCCTGGCCCCAGAAAATGCCACTCGAGCATTTTGTCATAGTCTGGGAGGGGCACTGCCTGTCGGGGCGACAGTGGCTTATCGGTTATTGTGGGCGCACTCTCTTGGAGCTACTGTGTGGAATAATGGATCCTATGGGAGCCAGAACAGTATTAAGTTTGTGTTAAGAAGGTGGCTAAAATTTTTGTATTGCTAAATTTATGAATTATCTGATTAGCCCACATGTGCCAGGTAGAAAGAAGACAGAAGAAGTCCTCTCCGATCAAAGCAATCATCCATCGGCCAGATTTATAGTAAGTTTTTATACAGATGCTCCCAAACATCTGGGTCACACACACAGGGGTCTCTTAGGGCTAGAGTCTGTGACTCCCTTGACACCTCGGGCGATGATTGTACAGCCACATACCCAGGAGCGATCTAAGTGGACCCCTGGTCTTTGCCAGAGCCCGCCACAAACGGATTGTCTGGCTTTGGGTGGGACCACCATGTCACGTCCAAGATGGCTGACTAGGGCCCGCGTGCAGCCAAGGGGAGACACAGGGAAAGGCAGGACTCGGTAGCAAACTTCGAGTATGTGGGTCCTCGGTTTGCGACCGACACAGAACCGGTCGCCACAGACCACAGACATCCTCAGGAACAACAGGACCGCCACAGGAGCACAGACCCAACCATGGAACACAGAACCCCACAAACAGAGGCATCTGTGAAACGTACAGGAAACACGGGGCATCTGAATCTCTCAGAGCGTTTCTTCAGTAGAATGAATTAAGATCCTGGCAGGGGTACTAGGAGCTATTTCGGCAGAGCCCGGGAAGATCACCAGGGGGGGCCACTTATGAGGACGCTGGCCCTTTAAAGTGCTCGAGAGTCACGGCAGCTGATCAGCAAGCAGCAGTAGCACGGCCTTAAAGAAGGACAGGGGCTGGTGTAAGGGACACCCATTCTAACACCCATCCGCAGCAATCAGCGGCCAAGATGGAGTTCAGCCACTCACTCTCCAGGTACTGGGCTCACCCCCAGGATCCAGCGGGTCACGCGATCCTATATTTTATGCCCAGTACATCCTGCTCCACGGGTCCAAAGGGGGCCCCAAATACCACTCTACATTGTTTCGATTGTCTGGAGGGGCACTGCTGTCGGGGCACATGGCTATATCGGTTATTGTGTTGGTGCACTGTCTCGTAGTACTGTAGGGGAATCATGGTGATCTCTATGGAGCAGCAGAACATTAATTAATTTGTTTAAGAAGGTGCTAAAATGTTTTGTAGTGCTAATTATTACTTGTCGCTGGATGAAGCACACTGGCTGCCAGGTAGAAGAAGAAAAGAAGAAGTCTCCCGTCAAAGGCATCATCAGTCGCCAGATGTTATAGTAAGTGTTATACATAATGAGCTCACAACTGTGTCCCACACACAGGCTCTTAGGCTAAGAGTCTGTGGACTCCCTGGAGCCCCTCGGGCGGAGGATGGGTACTACCACAACGCAGATCCCCCCCGCTTAGTCTAATGGACCCTAGTCTTTGCAAGCCCTCCATCAAAACGGATGTTCTTGCTGTGTGGGGAGCCACCAGGTCACTCCAGAGTTGCACTAGGCCCCGCTTTGCACCAAGGGAGACCAGGGAATGCAGGAACCTCGGGAGGCCGGACTTCGGAGTAGGTATGACCCTTCCGGGTTGCGACCGGAACACATGACCGCCACAGGAACACACAGGACAGCCTCAGGAACACAGTGACCGCCCAGGAGCAAACAGAACCACCATGGAACACAGGAACCGCCACAGACCAAGGATCTGGAACTTACAGAACCACGGAGGCATCTGGAAACCGCCGGAATCTTTCACTTCAGTAGAATGATTGACGATCCGCATGGGTGCTAGAGCTATATAGTCAGATCCGGGAATGGCCAGGGCCAATTAGGAGGAACGCCGTCCTTTAAGTACCAAGAAGTCACACAGCTGGAGCATGCAACAGCAGAAAAAGCCTGGCCTACAGAAGAAGGAAGGGGGGCTGGTGGAAAGGACAACCCGATTCCTAACCCACCCGCATCAGGAGGCCGAGAGAGGTCAGCCAGATCACTCCAGGTACTGGAGGGGCTCACACGGTATCCACGGTCACTACGCACCCTATATTGGAGTGCCCAGTCAATCCTGCTCCCCTGGTCCCAAAGAGGGCCCCAAAATACCACTCTGCATTTTGTTCATAGTCTGTAGGGCACTGCTGTCGGGGCCATTTGCTATGATCGGTTATTGGGGCGCACTGCTAATTTAGCTACTGTAGGGAATAATTGGTGATCTCGATGGGGCAGCAGACCAGTAATAAGTTTGGTTAAGAAGGCTGCTAAATTTTGTATGGGCTAATTTATGATTGTAGCTGATTAGCGACCCATTGCTGCCAGTAGAAGAAGAAAAGAAGAATCCGCCGTCAAAGGCCTCATCATCGCCAGATTTATCTAAGTTTTATACATATGAGCTCACAATCTGTGTCCCACACACATGGGTCTCTTAGGGCTAATCTGTGACTCCCTGGAGCACCTCGGCGATGATGGATCACTCTAGCCAAAACCCCGGACGGAGTCCTAATGGTACCCCTGTCTTGGCCAGAGCCCCACACAACGGTATGCTTGCTTTGTGGGGGAGTCCACCAGGTCCGCCAAGAGTGCGACTAGGCCCGCGTGGCAGCCAAGGAATACACAGGGAAGGCAGACCTGTCGTGTAGGCAGACTCGAGTATGGACCCGGTTGGCGAGCCGGAACACAGGACCCCACAGAACACACGTGACACCTCATGGGAACCATGACCGCCACAGTACACAGAACCACATGGTACACAGGATGCCCCACAGGAAACAGGCAGAGGCATCTGGAAAACGTACAGTAAACACCGGGGGGTGGATGCATCTGGAAAGCTCAGGACCGTTCACTTCATAGAAGATAATTGAGATCCGTCAGGGGGTGCTAGGAGCTATGTAGCAAGAGCAGAGCCGGAATTCCAGGGCCAATTAGGAGGGACGCGGGCCCTTTAAGTTCCTAGAAGTCACGCCTGGGATCATGGCAAGCGTGGAGCACGGGCTACAAACGAAAGGAAAGGGGGGGCTGGTGGAAAGGGACTAACCCGATTCTAACCCCCCACCCGCAGCATCATGAGGTCCAATATGGAGGTCAGCCACATCAACTCCAGGTAGCTGATGGGGCCACACCATTGACCAGCGGTCACGTCACCCTATATGTGGAGGCCCTAGTACATCCTGCTCCACGGGTCCCCAACGGAGGTCCTACACCTGGGAGATTCACCGCTCAACCGTCTGGGCCAAGGAGGCCTTATACCATTCTCCCCCTTTCAATCCCCTGGGCTAGTAGAGTCCCTGAAGAGCCTCGGGGTAAGCTCTGCATCCACTGGGCCTTCTATCCTTCCCCCTTTCACAGCTGGGCCTTCGTGGCTGATGAATTTGGAGCTCCAGCATGTAGAAAATGTGTCATGAAGATCCACATTGTATGGAGAGGAGGGAGGGGAGCGATGCCTCTGCGCCCCTCTCCCCTGGTGTTTGGTCGTGAACAGGGGAAGAATGACGCGACAGGCGGTTGCGCACACCCCATGTCCCGCCCCCATGTAACACAATCCAGCGGTTTTCCTTTTTTCCTCACAATCGGGGCCAACCTGCTGAATGCTTCTTTCTATTGGCCAGTCTGCATCTAAGATGGCCTTTCTCAGGATAAAGTGTCATAGCCTCAATGAGTCATACTGGTCCCCAAGATTTGGCGGCTCGACTGATTACGTGCATTCAGTGCCCTCTTCGACCATTCCCACCATGGATGATATGGAACTATTACCAGAAGTTGAACAGTCTTTAACCCGCTGAAATACATTCGGTTGGGGAGGAAGTTCCAGCAACTTGAATCATCGTTACAATCCCTGAATTGTCCCAAGAATGATCTTAGCGCCCGAATTGAGGCACAGGCGCTACCTTGGCCTCGCCTACTTACAAGCCCGATCTATCTGCCGACCTAATGGACATGCATAGAATATGGAGTGCAACAATTTAAGTTCGAGGCTGTCCTTAGCGGTGGAAACCTCTGATCTCCATAGCACTCTGACTCTAGTTGTTCACTGTGCTGGGAAGTTCCTGCGGATACGGCCTGGGAATTAGACAGGGCTCTCATTTCACGACAACCCAAACTGACTGGCAACTGAGTAGCCAAGAGATGTCATATGCCAGGGTGCACCGTTCCAGATTAAAAAGGCAAATTTGTCCACGGCGATATCAGCTGGAGATCTTACCTTCCACAAGATCCGGAATCCCTTTTACCTTTTTGTCAAAGTGACCTTGCTTAACATTAAACGTAATGGGCGCTGAAGCCTTCTGGAGGAGCTGCTCTTCGACATACCCTACGGGGGTTTTCCTTTTCGCCTCCAGATTCGACAGGCCTTGCAGATTTGTCATCAGACACCTCCTAGCCCGGAGTTCCTGCCGTGGGCTGCAGCTTAAATATTCCGACTCCTGCTAAGCCCGATGCCAGGTCTCTGACTCTTCCCGCAACAGGGGTTGCTCCTCAACATGGGAGACCCTCCAGAACGCCATGCCTGGCAAGGCCCTGGACAGTGAGGGCAGGGGGCGGTGCCATGACATTGGCAACCACCCCCGTAATAATGCCGCCCCTTCCGGGGGGAACTGATGGCATGAGCTTGGTTTGATGCAGCTACAGTGCCTCCATGAGGGTCACTGGAGCGCCATAAATGCTATTTGTGTACCATGTCAGGATAGACCCCCTGGGCTTATTAGATGCTGAAAGTTCCTCATGTCTACCTGTTACTGTTCAAAGTCTACTCTTCTTTGATGTCCTGTATTGAGTTGGGCCCCTTTCTCTACAATTCTTTCCTTTGTCTTACCGTGTTTTGGTTACACTACACACCGGGGACTCCTGGCCAGCTCGCTTCAGCGGTATAGGAATGTTACTCCCCACCGTTCGTGGTTGTCTGTTGATTGTTAGCTTCTCCTTTGGTTGTTCGGTTGGTCCTGTAGCTGTCCTTATGCTTCACCCCTTGGGTATTGTCTGTTCCCCACCTTAACCCTTTACCGTGCCTGCATCAGAGTGCGTATTAGGGACGGGGCCGTCTGTTGTTCCTTTAAGCACAGCAGGAGATAGAATAGCTCAGAACGTACCATGGATACTTTAACGGCTGGCCAGCCTTTAATGTTAGGGGGTGAATGTCCCCACAGAGAGGAGGTACAAATTGTGACGCATCACACAAAGAGAATTAACATCCCTTTCTTGCAGGAACTCATTTTAGATCAATAGCCGTGGCAGCATCCGAGATCGTTCTTATCACATTGGATCCACATCGCCAACCCCGAGTCTAATCATCGGAGTGTCAATCGCTTGTCACAAATCTCTGCCGCTCGAGGTCTTAGCGAGAATGTAGACGATGAAGAGGCGGTATTTTTGTAAGGTCAGGGCCTTCGGGCCGGTTCTTGACACTCTCTAACCTGTCCTCCACACATAATCCATTCGACTTGCAGGACATGCTGGGTGCACTCTCCTGTTTTCATGTAGGGGCACTTGATAATGGGTGGTGACTTTAACTTCCCCTTAGATCCATCATCTGTTGACACAACTCTCGGGTCCAGGCGGTATCCCCGCTCAACCACATACTCAGCCTCAAGAAAGATCTTACACTCCCTACAGCTAGTGACGTATGGCGGATCCTACACCCCCCAGGATCGGGATTGTCTTATTCTCCCCCGCAATGGTTCCTATAGCAAATAGAGTTTTCTCTACACATTCACTAGAAGGTCAATATAATTATTTCCAATGAGAATAAAATCCAGATTTTAGTTAGTAACAAGTTGTAAAATAAGGGCTTTTTACATAATTGACCAAATAAATGCACTGCTGGATATAATTAATTATGTTTGCACAAAGAAGGTCTTGTGAGTTGGCTTACACATTATATAAAGTGGGCATGGTAGTACTTATTCATTGTTTGTGATCACATTTTAGTGTTTGACTACCGTAGCACGTGTCGTGGAGTAATTGAAAGGCGCCAACATAAAAGGTGCTTCTGCCGGAAACACTTTTCCAAAATCATCGCATTTTCGGCGAAAAATTGAACATCCACGCCACTATTGGATTAGCTTGTGCAACTGCACATTAGTGGCAATACACTAGATGTTTGCACAGTTTCTAATACTGGGCCAAGGCCTCCATCTGAGTAAGCATTCTGTTTATATCGCGATAAGACTTATATGTATATTTCTTAAATTCGCATATTTTTCTATGTGCGCCGTTGAATGTGACGTGGGTTCGCATTAATTGTACAAGAGGTGAATATGTTATCTGATCAAATCTAACAGAAATAACCTACATTATAATATAATGCGACATAGGCATGGAGTGAGTCATACAATGTAATGTGTATGGTTGATATATTGAGATTCATGGGTGTAAAATTAATTTATAAAGAAGGCAATTTATTTCAGCTATTCATATTCACTAAGCTATACTGGTGTCGTCATTCCTGCTGTTAATCTCCATTTATTCTACAGTTTCTTTTTTCACTTTTCGAATTAGATTAATCAAGCTATGTAGTTGAGTTGTGCACCCACAACACCTGTATGTTGGGGTCATGCTGATCAATGCATTCCTACCCTTGGGTTTACTCGAGTCAATAGTTTTTTCCATTTGTGGGGATAAAATTAGGTACATCGTTTAAAACTGGGTCGCTTATAACTCAAGTATATAAGGTCGTACGAAAAGAAATATTTTCAATTCTCTAATTTGAAAATGATTATAGGGTCTGATTTTTTTAGAATCATTCTAATATGTCTTTTAATTTTGCACAGCAACAAACACCAAGTTCCTGGGGCAAAGCTCCTTTGCTACATGTATAAAAATGCCTCCTGTTTAGATGTTTATAGTAATTTACTTGACCACATGCACAATCATTAAAATTATTGTCTAGCAGACTAAAAAAAAACTTTGTTAATTTACAATTTAAAATTGTGTGTAAACATCCGTACCAAGAAAAAACTTCTGAAAATGCAACTTGATGCCTGAATACTCTGCAAACACTTATCTACGTAAAACATCTCTAATCCTGTTACTGTCCAGCAACCACTCTATTATTGCATGTCATTAAAATTAATTTATGAGAACAAATGGAGCTCCTCTTCATTTTATAACTGCTGAAAAGGAAATCTAGTCTCTAATAAACGTTTTTGCTCGTAGACACTTTTGATAAATCTCTTTATTGGTCTCGCCAGACGACTGTCACAAATGGCCCACCAGGGGTAGCCAGACAATGAGTTTCCCACAGTGCCAATATCACAGTGCCCCCCACATTAATCACATTGCCCCCTAGTACACATTAATCATATTGACGATCCCACAGTACGTAGCTTAGTCATATTGATCACCACAGTAGCCTTAGTAGAGTATTGATCTACTCTAAAATTACTTATTTAGCAAAAAGTATAACATACCCTACCCGTCTACTTGAGCGAGAAAAAAGCGTATCCAGCTAGTAATCAAGCTCACTTTTCTACATATGGATAAAAGGGTCTGATGGATGTAGATCATATTTCCTCACTGACCTCCTTAAGTGGGTTAAAGTAGGTAATCACCTCACCAGACTCGTCAATGGGTACCAGGAGAAAATCCACAATAGTCAGGGCACAGAAAATCAAGATTCCTCTGTTCTCTGGAACACAGTCTCGTACATTGCGCCGAAACTCACACAGCCCAGGAACCTCCTCAGTTTTGGAACAGAATGCATACTCTCTTCCTCCCCCGAGACATTACTCACCTCCCGCTCCCCACAATCCTGACGTTGTCCGGTTCAGTGCAGCAGGTGAGCGAGGATCACGAATCATCTCGGGCCGCCCACAGGATCTCTGTCCCAACTAAAGCGCCGGCCACTTCCACTTCTCTCTCCGCTAACCCAGAGAAACAGATACCCCACATGTCAGCTTCAGAGCCCCTCACCTAATGGAAGCTTCAGCTAATACTCAATGAAGGGACTCCCTTCTTCTCTATCCGCACACTAACCAGGTGAAAATGCAGAAGCATTTCATTAAAGACATGATGACAGTCCTGGTGGGGATTTCCTGCATCAGGACTGGCTAATATTGCACAACAGTTGGGCATTAAGAGAAGAGTTTGAAAAGCAGCGTAGTCTAATTAGAAACAAAATGGGTGACTGACAGGATCCTCATCATGAGCGTATAGAGACCCACTATGCTCCTGGCTGATGATGTACTGGTTTAAAACAAAGATGTGGATATCGAGGAAGAGCAAGAAACAACATCATACATTCAGGGGGATCTCGAACCGGTAGCCTCCTGCTGACCGGCGAGATGACCTAACAACCTAATAATTTATGGTGCACAGTCGGCGTCCTATACCTGACTCGAGTCGGGTATAGGACGCCGAACGGTCACCAAAGTTAAGTTTAGAAGGGCCTGTTTTTAATCGACTTTGTCGATCTAATATTAAAATAGTTTTCTTCACGAAAGGAGAGCTCTGCTTCCTATTTTTGTCCCGTATCCCCTTTTCTCCTATGCAGACCACTATCGGAGTAAAGCTTACCCAAAGGCGCTGAACTGAGTTTCCTCTGGAGGAAATAGGCAACTCACACACAGCCGCCCGCTGCACATTCCAAGTGGAAGTACGGGACCTACGTTAACACCGCATAGCCAGTCGACACATTGGAAACCTGATGCCTATTTCCACCGCATCGCTTACTGGAATTTATGGTACTGTTGCTCTGTGGGTGTGTTTAGCACATTATTCGAGGACAAACCCCTAAGACATGTTGTGACTACAGGAATACCTGAACTTCTATTCGTCCCTCTCTCATTGGCGCCTCATTTCTAAAACACCTATTTGAATCTTTAATGTCGCAAATATGCTTTGTTCTTACTTTGCTGTTGTTGTAGAGTGCTAACATACACATAGCCTACTAAACTTTTATCTCACAAGGTAGGGTCTAACTCACCATTTAAAGATCCCTATAGAGATGAGCGAACGCACTCGTCCGATCTTGCTGCTCGTTTCTAACATTAGGCGACTCGAAACTGCTCTTGCTCAACGAGTAAGTCCCAGCGCAGAAATTGTCATCTCCCGCCGTTGTGATTTTGGCGGCTCAGAACAAGCCAATCACAAGCCAGGAGACGCTGCAACTCTATCCGCATCACGTGTGTACCCTTACACGTCAATAGCAGTGGGTGGCTGCCTGAAAGTGGACCTGAATAGACTAGCCTCCTCCCGCGCTGCTCGATCATTCTCTGTCTAGATGGCCGTTAGGAGGAGCTGCTGCTGGTCCGGGAAAGCCGTAGTTTGTTCTTTTAGAATAGTGTTAGGCAGGAGTAGTCTACACAACCCAACAGCCTCTTCTTAGGGCTGAAATAACGTATATAGTTTATTTTAATTTGTTTGTGCTGGGCTTGCTGGCACAGTATGCAGCTAGTACCATATGTGAGATTTTGCAGGGAGACTTGGACCTGTTGTGTTTTGGCTCTTAGTTACACACAGTCCACCTCAAACAAACCGAAGTGGGACCGATTATTAGGGTTTGATTTACAATTAGGCAGAGTCTCTGATTATTTTTTTTAACGTTTAGTTACTTTTTAGAACTCAAAGTCATCAGGCACCGCACACATCCTGTTGTGTGCTAACGCAGTGTAGGTTAAAACTACCTATCGGCATAGGATAGCATCTTTGTTTAAAAAAAAACGTTATACTTTAATTTTGAAAATGTTTAACCCGAGGCGTGAGGGTAAGACGAGGGTGTGGACCGTGGGCGTCCACTACTGCAGGGTCACAGGCGTGTGTCCTGGCGGGGTGAGACACGAGAGCCTCTGATGGAGGGAGTCAGAGACAGGGAATGCCGTCAGAGCTACATTCCCTAGGGTTCATCATGTCTCAATTACACTGGAACTCGTTGTAGACCTGTTGAAGGCCAGAACAGTGGCAAGAGGTGATGTCGTGAATTGCGACAATGCTTCTAGCCATTTTTGTCCACAGTCGGTCTTCCACGCAGTCCACCCATGTCACCCGAAATCGGCACTCCTGTCAAGGCTCCTCCCACCTCAGCCGCCGTTCCCCCCATCTCCCCCTCCCAGGAAATTGGCTTTGAAACCGGCATACTCTGAGGCACTGTTTTTCTGACCCTTCCCAAGTCACAAACACTGTCCTGCTGCTGAGCTATTGTTCCCGATGCCCGGTTTCCCACCAGGCGCAGTCTGTGGGTATGATGATATTATGACTTATTAAAGACTGTGTAAAGTAGTGTCGGACGATGAGGAGACACGGGTTCAGAAAGTGGAAGTTGTTGTCGGCAGGTAGTCCGAGGGGGGAGCAACTGATGAATCGGGATGCATGATGTGACAGCCCCAAGCTGGTTGATAGGCCGTGAACACCGGGCTTACTGAGACGGAGGCGGTCCTATCACCAGACCATGGTTGGAAGAGCAGTGGTGGGGCCAACGAGCGGCAGGGCCAAGCTGGTGCATCAGCGGCCAATGTTGCACCTAGTCAAGCTCCCTTGCGAGGGCTAGATTTTCAGAAATCTGGAGTTCTGTAAAGAACCCCGTATGACCAAAGGACTGTGGTGTGCAACCTGTTGCCAAACCAGATCATCAGGGTTCCACCACTAGAGCTTAATCTACCACATATGCGCAGGCAATGAATGCTACACACCGCTAACCCCACTCATGGCCCGAACCCGATCACCTCCTGCGGGCACACCACTGCTCCTTCCCCTGTGTCACTGCTAGTCAGCCCCCGCCCAGACCCCGCCGCAAGACACCTCCGTGCGAAACGCCCATCTTCTCCTCACAATCCGCCAGAGCATCCACCAGCGTTACTCTCGCATACCCCAGACGCTGGAGCGCACAAGGAAGATATAGTGCAAACCCACCTACACTCCCAAGCCCCTCCGTCCACCTTTCCAAACCTGCTTAGCCGGAGATGCTTCCCTATGTGCTGGTAGAACCGAGGCCTTTTTCTAAAAACCTCATGGCTGTCGGCCGCCCCGTGGTATTCGTCCATACACGCCGCCCTACTTTTCCCGCTATGCCGTCCAAGCCTCACCAGCATGTGCAACAACATCATCTTTCTCCTGACCAAGTCCCCGTTCTGACAAGGTCCACCTGACACGGACACGGGACGAGTTCTGCCGGCAGGGCAACAGCAGGCGGTGCGCAACGTGATCTTAGGCCGATAAAAGTCCCACCACCAAAGAGCCTATTACATGGCATCACGCGCAGACTGAGCGGTGGCTGTCAATGGCACCGCGAACCTGAATCCAGTCATTGTTGTGTGTGCAAACGGCCGTAACCTGGTGGTGGTCTGCAACTCGGCAGACTGACACATGTGCCATTCCTGGCCTCATGTTTAAATTCACAGTTCAGCGGTTCCTCAGACCTACCCCAAGCTGTCTGATATTTTTTTGCTCACGAAGTGCGCGCATCTCTTGCGCATTTCAGGAGTCGCCGCATCAGATTGCCTGCCACTCTCAGGGCAAAGCGCAGTGCCCTCCACCACTGCCGCTCACGCGACTGTTGTGCGACGTTCCCACGAGGTGGTAATTCAACATTACCCATGTTTCCAGAGTTTACCCACAGCGCAGAGCGATGGGTAGACTGCCAAAAATGTCAATTCATACCAAACGGGTAGTCGGTCATTCATCTTCCTCATAAGTCTACCATAGGAGTGGACGTGATGTCTGATATCTGTGCGGTGCGATAACTTTGAGGAGTCAACACAGATGGTCAGTGGCGATGCCCGCATCATCAGCCTCACCATCCCGCTAGCGTTGCCTGTTGAAAAACTGTCTGGTCACATGAAGCGGAGCTTTTGGCGCTCGTTCCCCCCAAAAGACAGGGGAGAGATTCCCTTGTTGATATCCAAGCACCCTCAGTCTGGTTTCCAGCGGGCATATCGGAGGAGGTGGAGGAGGATAGGAGGAAGAGGAGGAGAATGTGTTGTCGAGACAGAAGATGGGATCATTGTCATTCCTTCACTTGTTCCTGCGTGTATGGAAAGAGAGGAGTTGGCGGAGTTTGGAGATAGAGGAAATGGAGAGTCGCCAGGAGGGGGAGTGAATACCTTGCCGTTACGTACTCTGGCGCTCTGGCAGATTTCAAGCTAGCTGCCATTCCCGTGAAACCCTCGCATTCAAGATTTATTCCATGCATCGATTACTGGGTATTCACTCTCCCTGACCCACGTACCATCAAAACCTTCCACTCTCTCCCTGGAGAGGAATAGTGGAAATGCATGAAGACCAGCCGGCCTGGTGCACACGCGAAACATATTCCCCTTCTACAGCAGAGGGCAATACTTCTGCGGGACAATTAGCAGGAAGTAGGCGAGAGCAGCTTGTCCAGTTCACGGGCAGGGGTACGCTTTACAAGGCCTTTGCCAGTTTTATGTCGCCCCGCAGACAACTGTCATTCCTTCCCTAGTTTGCGGCGAGTAGGGCTTTCTTTCGGAAAGTATGTGAGGGAATACGTACTGACCAACCACGTCCTAAATGATCATCAGCAGCTCCCTACAATACACTTGTTTCAGCTGACATGTGGCATGACTCCTTCGTACTATAACGCCGTGGAGGGTCTTTGCCTGCCTGTGGGCCGCTAGAGTGTTGTCGCGAGCGGTTTTTCAGTGCAGCCTTGGTGGCATCATCACCGATAAGCGTGCACGATAACACCTGTCACTTACACGTCTGACAGGCTGGCCGCTTATCAAGATTAATAAATCCTGGATTTCTAGGATTTCCATGCTACCACCAGGTAAGGAAGCTCAACCTGAATATTTATGCCTCCTCCTCCTCATTTTCCCTTCTTCTCCTCCGCTTTGTACACTAAAGCAGAGGACTGGCTATTTTTTTGTCCAGGGCCAATCGGGCTTCTAGCTATAGACTTTATGGGGCAAGGTATCAAGCTGTCTGAAAGACAGAATTTTCTATTTTCCCCATAGCAACCAATCACAGCTCCCTTTAAAATATTCATAGATCACTGGTAAATGAAAGCTGACTATGATTGGTTGCCATGGGCAACTAGAAATATCTGACTTTCAAAGCTTGGATAAATCTGCCCCGCTGTTTTTTTAATTTCGGGAGGGCCACCTACCAGGATCCTCGGGTTAAACAATTTTAGAGTGCACAGACAGGCCCTCAATCTAGTTTAATTTTTTCTGGAGGCCACCTACCTGCTCCTCTGGTTTGAAACTGTTTTTGTACTGCCACAATACTAGGCACTACCACTAAATTGTCTCCATAGCACCTCCACACGTCGTCTTTTTGGCGGCCTCCACACGTTTCTCCATTGCTACTAACCGTCCACACGTCACGCCCTAGCTGCCTCAAAAGTCGTCCATATAGCTGCCTCCATACATCGTGTCCCCTTAGCCAACGAGCGGTGTCAGGCAGAATTTTTGGTGTTTTCAGGCTTCCACTCCTCCACATCAAACTTGTTACGGTTCTCCACCCCCTGCTGTTTTGGGGGTTTTGTTTTTATCCACAAAATAATACGGGCAACTTATCATTTACCGATATTATTTCACGCTTCGTGCGCATCTGTTTACATGCCCCTCACCCGCCATAACCAACTATAAACACTACTACACTTATACTTATAAAAAGGTTCTTAGAAGTGCCTGTTTGGGGAGGAGCCGAGAGACAGGGCGTGGAACAGCGAAAGCTCGCCTGGCAGCGGACGCCCAGCTCCATTCAGATCCACTAACATAGTTTGAACTGCAGCTCTTTAATCGGCTACACTACACTGCCTCCATACATCGTCCCCTTATCAAACAGCTGTGTCAGCAATTTTCAGGTGTTTTCAACAGATACATAGTGGAACTCCAGCCCATCTGTACGCCCCATGCTGGAGACCTGTAAGTGAATCAAGCACTCAATATGGATGCCCATACTGTCACTCTTAAATCAGGAACCATTTCCGAAAAAACTTTAAAAATAGAACCAATATGTCTATTCCCTTATTCCTACGTGAAATATTCAAACGACCTCCCGCCGCTTGAAAATTATAATTTTTTCAGATAAGCTCTGGCCCCCATGCCCATTTTGGGTGGGAGGAGCCAAAGACAGGGGCTTGGAACAGGGCGAAAGCACGCCGGCAGCGGACCGCCAGCTCCATCCTCAAATTAGGCACCTCAGAGGCATCCATGCATGCTGCCCCTACTTTTTCCCTGTCCATTTTGCCTCCACGATCCTCCACCGCGTCCACCAATGTCTCCATGCGCAACTGTCAACTCGCTATAACCCCAGAGACGCTGGAGCCAAGGATAATGCAGCACATATCCCTTATCAAACAACTTTCCGGCAGAATTTTCTCAGGTGTTTTCACTCATGTCACCATACAGAGTGAACTCAGCCATCTGTCGCCGCCATGCTGGGAGACCTGAGTTGCAATCATAGCAACCAATATGTCCCCATACTGTCCGCTCTTAATCATGGAGTCTTCTCCATGGCTACCCCACATGTCGTCCCCTTATCAACCAGCTGTGTCGCTCATTTTACGGGATGTTTTCACCATATCACTTTATTGAACTGATCACTATGTCGCCACCACTGGTGTGTTATCGACTAAATATACCGTCAACCTTTGTTCACATAGGAAATCATGTCAGCGGCCGTCTTGCTCCCTCCTTTGGTTCCTCCTGCACCATTGTTTTGAAGCAGCCTGAGTCCATTTAGGGTATTTCGCCATGACACTCTCTAGCCTCCACTGCCTGCCTGCTGGCCTCTGCATGCCATCCCCTAATATGCGGTCAATTTATTGCATATTTTAATGCTTTTAGCCTCATTCATTCATGGCCCTGATGTTGCCCATAATTTTTGCATAATCAGTACTATTAGTTCAGCCTCAGAGGCATCCATGCAGCTGCCCTTTCTTTTCCTGTCCATTTCCGTGGTGTTTCCATCCTTTTCTGAGGTTCCCAGGTGTGGGGGCCAAGGCGAGCTGCCCGTCCGAGCTTTGGGTCCCCCTTGAAATGCGAGTCTCCATTGACTTCATGGTCTCATTATTCGAGATGAGCACCAGCATCGGGAAAAGTTTTCCTAATAACGACACCCGAGCATTTAGTTCTCACTCATCTCTAGTGCCAACACCACCCGGTTTAAGCGGTGGGAGGTTTGGCTGTTGATATGCAACAAACCCACCTGTGTTGGAAAGGGCTCAGCCCATTGCTTAAAACTCTGTGGGCTTGAGTTTGGAAATTCACAGGGCCAAATTTATCAAAAGTAGCCTTTTGAGTGGTGCCAGGGAAGTGGGCATCAACCTCTTTCTTTTCTTAGGGTACACCTTTAATATCGCGTGTAACACAATTCTGTTAGGTTCGCTGGATTAAATTGTCACAACTCTGACTTGCACTAAAACACCAATTAGTTGCACATTTTTTTCTGTCTTGGGCGCACAGTGGCTTGCATTACAAACTGCACCGCAGACTTCTTCAATTATCTTAAAGATCCAAGATGTTCTTCTACTTGCAAAATCAGACGGAAAACTGAAGCAGGTCACTTAATACATATCTGGCGCACTCGTCCCCCATGACATCCAAAATAGTTGACACCAATTAAAAATTTCCATTTGGTCACACACAACCACACACTCGCTACATCTGAGACTCACAGACAACGTTCTACTCTATAATTTAACTACGCGCGCGAATCTATACATCACACACACTCTGGCGCAAACATTCCCCTCACTAACACACTAAGCACTGCTGCATCCATCACACACACACCCATTCATCTTCTTTGTACTATCCCACACAACTTTTCTATGGCTTGTCTGTCCCCAGTCCCATTCATGTTAAGAAGACTTGCAGTGGATGCAGAAGCATGTGCTCATCAACATGCTCTGACATGACTCCAAGCCTGGAAAAACAGGACAAGGATGAGAAATAGAGTATGTGGAGGCCTCTGCTCTCCTGGAGATTGGAAATTAGTCACAAAGTAACATACCTTATCTGACCAATCTGCCAATATGAGCATAAAAAAATTAATATTCCATATTCTTTATTCTAGGACAATGGATATGCTTCCGATCCTCTACGTGGCCATTCAAAATGACAGGATCATGGCTAGACAGCGCAGACGGAGGCAGAGGAGGCGTCCTCGAGTGTTCCGTCCTCGTGTGTCCTTTTCAGATTTTACGGACGCGGAGGTGTATCAGCAGTTTTGGCTGGATAGAGCTTCAATCCTAAGCCTCTATGAGAAGCTTGAAGTAGCTATCGGGGCTAAAACCGGACGGTCACATGCAGTGCCTGGACTCACCAAGATGGTCTCGGCCATCTATTATATGGCTAACGCGTCCTTCCAGCACTGCATTGCTGAGCGTTTTGGTTTTTCGCAACCAACCTTCAGCCGTTTTTTCCACGAGGTACAGGATGAGCTGTTTAAGCTCTGTACCCAGTACATCTCCTTCCCCCAAACTGCTGATGCCACCCGGAGGACGCAAGAGGAGTTTGAGCAAGTAGCGGGGATGCCCAACGTGATCGGGCTAATCGACTGCACACATGTGGCGTTGGTGCCTCCTGCGGCCGATGAATATCGGTACCGCAATCGAAAAATGTTTAGATCTATTAATGTGCAGGTCACCGTGGACCCCAATAACATCATAACTAATGTGGTCGCAAAGTACCCTGGCTCGACACACGATTCCTTTATCTTTGAGCACTGTAGCCTCAATCGCCGTCTCCAGAGTGAATTGTACAGGGACGCCTTTCTGCTTGGTAAGTGAATGTGAATGCTTTTTCAATTACTAAACAATTAAAATGTGGTCATGCTCCATAAGGTCTGTCTTTAATTATGGTTTTCATAAACTGAGAAGAGTATTGTTTACAGTATTGCCTTTTTTATTCAAAAGTTTACATAATGTAAACTAAAATGTTAACACACACAAATAAAAAAAAAAAAAAGGCAAAATAATTTAAACAAAACACATTCTCAGCATATGAAATTAATTGGACGAAACCGGCGTTAAGAGAGAGTGAACAAAGGAAAAAAAGTGTGGGGTTAAGCCTAATTTACAAATACATACTGAGGGGTATCAGTTACAAACACCTACTTTGTCCATGGACATGTGACTGAACTGGTAAACCTCACAATCTAAAGGGGTTTTCCCACAAAATAAAGTTTAGCCCTATCCACTGGATAGGACCTAACCCCCTGATCAGTGCTGAGACCCCCACAGATTGCATAAACAATGGAGCCCTCGCCGCTCAGTCAGACTAATGGAGCAGATGGCTGAACATGACTGTTTTGCTCAATTAATCTCTATGGAGGTGAGTGATCTTGCCGAGCACAGCGCTCACCAATCTCTGTCAGCTCCATAGAGATTAATGGAGCTGAATGGGCATGCACGGCCATCTGCTCCATTAGTCATTTTTGCAGTCTGTGGGGGTCTCAGCACTGATCATGAAGTTAGGCACTATCTCATGGATACGGCTTAACTTTCGTTTGATGGAAAACCCCTTTAACTACCATCATGTTTTGTTAAAAATATTGTGGAAAAAGAAGACATCCCCAAATGCAAATAACTTGCATTATTGGCACTGATAAACCAAGCAGATTCCAAGGAAAAAACGGATATTGTGAGGATAATCCAAAAATGTCAGTCTAAGCTCGGATTAAGGCTCCATTCACACTACAGTATGGGGGACATATGTACAGCTGCAAACTTACGGCCATACATATGTCCCCATAGATGGCAATGGCCGCACAGAGCAATATGGTGCAGCACACATGCAACACCGTACATGGGGGGGGGGGGGGGGGGGGGGGGGGGGGGGGGGGGGGGGGGGGGGGGGGGTGGGGGGGTGGGGAAGCTAACCATTCCTGAATGTTGCCCTGTGTTTACGGCATCCCTCCATCATTGGCTATGGAGAGCGGTCACCCCTCCTCCTCTCCATTACACGGAGCACACGGCCGCCCGGCAGGCAGATGTTTGTGTGAATGCTGCCTCATTTTTGAAATTAAGCTAATTAGCTTTACTTTGTCCTGTTTTTAGGTGATAATGGCTACAAATTATTGCCATGGTTGATGACACCATATTTGCGGCCAAGTACCCCTAAGGAGAGGAGCTTCAACCGAGCACATCGAAGAACCCGAAGTGCCATTGAGAGGGCCTTTGGAATTCTCAAGAGTCGGTTCCGCTGCCTGGATTTTTCAGGAGGGGCTATGCTCTACAAACCCCCCATTGTGTGCAAGGTCATTATAGCCTGTTGCATGTTACATAACATTGCGACAGCCAACAGGCTACAAATTGACCTTGCAACAGATTTAACTGAGCATAGATAGAGCACAGGGGGAAATGTGTCTGCTGCAACCCACAATGAGCGGGACAACTAAGGCGAGCGGCAAATCACGAGATTTACTTAAAGTGATCTGCCCTCCCTTTTTTTTTTTTTTGGAACCTTAATGTCTGTATATTTCAAATTGCCATTAAAGTAAAATGCATGCAAATGGATCCATGCTTTTCATTTCTTTAGTAAAATAATTTCAGTCTCAAGGAAGACAAAGTAGATCAAACAATTAGATTTGTCATTTTTTGATCAAATGTCAAAGTTAACCACAATAAATAAGTAATTTAAAAAAAAAAAAACCCAAAAGAAAATTACGGGTTGTAAGAACGTGATGCACACGGAGGCCCTTGTCCCCCTCTTTTGCGCCTGCCGCCGCACGTCACCACAGAACTCCCAGATGTGCCGGTGGATTTTGACGCGGGATCAAGTTCCTCCTTCCGAAAGTAGGAAACTGGCTTCAGGGAAGGGCCCAAGCCACTGGCGAGAGGGTATCCGTGCACAGCCCGATGGTGCGTAACTGCACCCCGAATGCATCATTAGTGGAAGCGAATCTGGGGGGGATTTCGGGGCAGGGCTGGCTTGTCACTGGATCCCACCAGGGTGGGACTCTGGGGTTGCGAGAGAATGGAGGACCACTCAACACTCCCCCCCCTGCCCCCCTGACCACAGTCCTTCTGTGTGATTAGGAGTCCCCAGAATATTGATGAAGCCTCTTAACTCTCCACTAATAAGATGGAACCCTCCTCCATCATCGGCCATTGGCCTTGGATTTCCCGCTGAATTAGGCCAATCGCTTCCAGGCTTTTATCCATAAGGGGTTGGAAAAGTACAGCCCAAGTGTGTGACGGCAGCTATCATTCCAGCGGGCCAGCGCTTCAGAGGCCTCTCCTACTGGACAACACCAAGGATACGGCTGCCAGGAAGTGGCTGGCGCAGCACAGGAGTCTGGGTGAAGACTCATTTGCTGGTGGTGTTGCAGCCTGCGGTTGCGAGGGTGGAGAGCCTCATGTTGATTTTAAAACAAAGTAAATTACAATGCAAAAACGATAGAGTGCTGTAACCTTAATTAAAAAATGTAGCCACACCTGGACGCTCCACCACGAATCTACCTAGAAAGGTAGTAGAACAGGTGGTGAGAGTGGAGATGTTAGTACATGTTGAAGCACTTTTCGAGGTAATCCTCACGTGCAGATTTTTTTTTTACATCTTATGGGCCCTATTGTGTATTTTTTGATAAGCCCTACTTGGGGTTGGAGAAGTAGCCGGAATGAGGGCAAGATGTCATGGCTACTCAACGCCCCAGTCGCTGCACTGTGCCTTAACCTGAATCTCGGTGGACAGTCTCATAGTGTCTATGTTGAAGGTCTTGGGCCGGGACCACGGGGAGCTGCTTGCTCAAACTAATTACCAAAACGATTCCACTGCCCACCATGGTATCCATAGGCACCAGTGAATTCTATTTTAACCTAGCTATGTCACCAACTTATACTATGGAACAATTACACTGTGAGCAATGGATTGTATATGATTAGACATATAATGTTCCACAACCATTTAGGAACGAGCCTGGCCAACAGCCCCATGGGACACAAGCATGGCCACAAACCCCCTAGTGCAGAGCATGGACATTTACCCCTTGTTTTTGTCATGGGTGTTTTTGTTGTCTTCAAGGACGGGCCCTGCTGTGGACTACTTTGGTTCATTGGACTCCGCCGAGACCTGTAAATAAAATGATGTAAATGCGTGACGCGGGTGGGTCTGGCTTTTTTTCAATAATAAAAGATATTTTTACAATGAGGTTTTGTGTAGTTCTGTATAATTAGCCATCGTAGTGGTGCTGTTAGTTGACAGTGTCATGCACTAAGGCTTGAAATTACTGTAAAATGGCCATTTTGTTTTTGGCAAATTTACCGTAAAACAGATTAAAATTACCCCGGTACCCACCGCCACCGGGCGGGGCGCGGGAAGCTGGGAAGAGCACGGTACCAGCGCTATTTGATGGTTGGCATGCAAAAGGACAGATAAGCCATATTTTCTATGTAATTCATGCAAAGAATCGGCCTTAGTAACAACTAATGACCAAAACATTCTTTTGTGATTTAATTAAAAATTCTCATTTCATAATGTAAGAAGTTTTCTTTGTGCACATGCCGTAGTTAGATGTAGTGTTTGGGGGGGCTATGCTCTACAAACCCCCCATTGTGTGCAAGGTCATTATAGCCTGTTGCATGTTACATAACATTGCGACAGCCAACAGGCTACAAATTGACCTTGCAACAGATTTAACTGAGCATATAGAGCATCAGGGGGATGTGTCTGCTCAACCCACAAATAGAGCGGGACAACTAAGGCGCTGGCAAATCACTGAGATTTACTTTTAAAGTGATCTGCCAGTTCCCTTTTTTTTTTTTTTTGGATACCTTAATGTCTGTATATTTCAAATTGCATTAAAGTAAATGCAATGTCAAATTGGATCCATGCTTTTCATTCTTTAGTAAAATAATTTCAGCTCAGAGGAAGACAAAGTAGATCAAAAATTTATTTGTCATTTTTGATCAAAATCAAGTTAACCAAAATAAATAAAGTTTAAAAAAAAAAAAACCCAAAAGAAAATTACGGTTTGTAAGAACGTGATGAACGACGCACAGGCCCCTTCCCCCTTTTTGCCTGCCGCCGCGTCACCACAGAACTCCCAGATGTGCCCGGTGGATTTGAAGCCGAGGATCTAAGTTCCTCCTTGACCGAAAGTAGGAACGTGGCTTCAGGGGAAGGGCCCAAGCCCACTGGAGAGGGATCCAGTGCACCTGCCAGCGATGGTGCGTAACTGCACCCCGAATCCTGATCAGTTGGAAGCTGAATCTGGGATTCGGGGGCAGGGCTGGCCTGTGTCACTGGATCCCCACCAGTGGGTACTCTGGGGTTGCGGAGAATGCGATGGACCACTCAACATCTCCCATAGCCTCCCATGCCCCCCCTGCACCACAGGTTCCTTGGTGATGTAGGAGTCCCCCAGATATTGATGATAGCTCTTAACTCTCCACTAATAAGCTGGAACCCCTCCTCCATCATCGGGCCATTGCCTTTTGGCATTTCCCGCTGAATTAGGCCCATCGCTTCCAGGCTTTTATCCATATAGTTGGAAAATACGCCAAGTGTGATGGGCCTATCTTCAGCGGGCACAGCTTCAGGAGCCTCTTCCCTACTGGACCCACCAAGTGATACGGCTGCAGGAGGAGTGGCTGGCGAAGCACATGGAGGTCTGGGTGCAGCCTCATTTGCTGGTGGTGGTGCAGCCTGCGGTGCCGCGGGTGGAGCAGCCCTCCCTGTTGATAAAACAAAGTAAATTACAATTCAAAAACTATAGAGTGCTGTAACCTTAAATTAAAAATGGTAGCCACACTTGGAAGCTACCACCACGAATCTACCTAGAAAGGTAGAACAGGTGGTAGGTGGATGTATAGTACATGTTGAAAGCACTTTTTCGAGCTAATCCTCACGTGCAGGATTTTTTTTTTTAAATCTTTATGGCCCTATTGTGTATTTTTTGATAAGCGCCTACTGGGGCGTGGAGTAGCCGGACATGAGGCAAGATGTCATGGCTACTCAACGCCCCAGTAGCCTCACTGCTCCTCCTAACCTGACATCATCGGTGCGCAGCTCCTCATAGCTTGTCTTATGTGAAGGTTTGGGGCACGGGACAGGGGAGTATGCTATGCTCAACTAATACCAAACACGATTCCCACTGCCACCATTGTATCCTATAGGCACAGTAATTATTATTTCAACCTAGCTATGCTCACCAACTTATACTATGAACAATTACACTGCTGGCAATGTATTTTATATGATTAGACATATATGTTCCACAACCATTTAGGCAACGAGCATGGCCAACAGCCCCCTGGGCAACAAGCATGGCCACCAACCCCCTAGTGCACGAGCATGGCCCCTTACCCCCTTGTTTTTGTGTGTGTTTTTTGTTGTCTTCAAGGACCGGGCCTGCTGTGGACTACTTTGGATTCAGTGGACTCCGACGAGGACCTGTAAATAAATATTGATTAAAATGGCTGACGAGGGTGTGTCTGGCTTTTTTTCAATAAAATATATTTATACAATGATGTGTTTGTGTCATTCTGTATAATTAGCCATAGTAGTGGTGCTGTTTAGTTGACAGTGCTCATGACTAAGGCCTGAACTTACTTGGTGCTGTTTAGTTGACAGTGCTCATGACTAAGGCCTGAACTTACTGTAAAATGGCCATTTTTGTTTTGGCCAAATTTACAGTAACACAGATTAAATTACCCCGGTACCCACCGCCACCAGGGGTGCCGGGAAGAGCATTAAATTACCCCGGTACCCACCGCCACCAGGGGTGCCGGGAAGAGCCAGGTACAAGAGATTATTTTGATGGTTGGCATGCAAAAGGACAGATAATGACATATTTCTATGTAATTCATGCAAAGAATGGCCTTTAGTAACAACTAATGACCAAAACATTCCTTAATACTGTTCTGCTGCTCCCATAGAGATCACCATTATTCCCCTAGAGTAGCTAAAGTAGCAGTGCGCCCACAATTACCGATATAGCCACTGTGCCCCGACAGCAGTGCCCCCTCCAGACTATGAACAAAATGCAGAGTGGCATTTCTGGGGCCAGAAAGTGGCCAGGAAATCCCCATTTCTGTGGCTGAAGTGTGGCTGCCAACAAATCTGGATAGAGAAACACCTGCTGACATGGATAGGGAACTTACACATGCAGTAGATAGAAATAGTGCCTTAGTCTCAAAATATGGAGCCTTAATTATACATGTCTGGGAACTTTCTCACGTTTAATGTATAGGGTCATGAAATCCTGTGTAGCTATGCTTAGAGAACTTACTCTGGAATACCACTAATTTATAAATTTTTTGAGGTTGTACCAGTCTGCAAAAGGAAAACCAGAAACACAGGAGCTTCACCAATTCACAATGATCATTGATCAGTTAGTACACTGAACTTTGCCTTAATGTGTTCAACTTGTTTGCCTTTCTCTTGAACTGAAGTGAGTACTAGTTGAAGTACTTGTATCATGTCTCTTTGAATGGACTTTTACCAACACTATACCAGAATCATAGTGTTCCCATTGCAGGGAAGCAGGACCTTCAGCAGGGATGCTTTCTCGGTCGGAATAAGGAGAGAGTTGTCCTTTTTGTTTAGTATGGTTGCCCAAGGAGAGGGAGGAGGAGACATGGCAAGAGCTGTCCTCTGATAAGTCTCATCAGCTGGCTCCTGGATGGCAAGTTCTATCTCCCTCTCCCATGTGATCTCTGGGGCATAATTCATGCACTATGCATGCTCAGAACTCCCATTGAAGTGATGCATGAGATGCAAGAGCATCAATATTTTAATTCACTGACTACAAACATAGGTGGAAAAAGTGGATGAGGGACCCCCTTTTCTAGAAAAAGTTGCATAATATAGACAGATCCAACATGTATTTTACATTTAAGTTATATCCTGTGTACTGTATATGTCACAAATACCTGAGCTTAACAAACTCATATAACTGTTCTGTTTACATTTGATACTGGTTTTACATTTGCTAATTTTCTAATTGTGTACATCCTCCTCTTTTTATTTTAGATACATCTTAGTATAATTTCATTAATGTGAAGTACAACTCTTGCATGTGTAGCATAATCTTAGGTTTCTTAATTATAAGTGTAATTGGTTATATAATAAGAACAGATAGCCTTTGTTATGGGATTACTGGAATTTACAAAATTTATACAAACAAAAAAGTTGTAATGTTCTTATCATACCAAAGGCTGAAAGAAATGTAAGAATTTCAAAATATCATTTAAAAATCATTCAGATATATTTATTATATTTTTATTTTAATTCTTGTTCAATTTATAGCTCTCTTTTACAGTTTAATTAACAATGCGGAACATCTGAGTCATGAAAAAGTGGTAAATGGAAGTCAAGGATTTTGAAAACAATTAAAAACCTTTTATGAAATCTATTAGAGATTATTTTGATGGTTGGCATGCAAAAGGACAGATAATGACATATTTCTATGTAATTCATGCAAAGAATGGCCTTTAGTAACAACTAATGACCAAAACATTCTTTTGATGATTTAATTAAAAATTCTAATTTCATAACTTGTAAGAAGTTTTCTTTTTGCACATGCTCTGTAGTATATGTAGTGTTTTCTGATTTTGTTTACTATTACACCCTATCTCCATAAGAGTGTACTAGGGTATCTAGGATGAGATACTTAGGAGAGGTTTACCCCTGTCCTATCAAATGATTATGGCTGTCAGAACTCGCAGGTTGCTCTGATACTGATCAGGTTTCAGACTTCTGTGATTGAAACCTACACACAAGGCTGCTTGTGATGAAAGCTCCCTTTCAGTATCTTTCCTTAGGGAAAGCTGGGTGCAAGTTTTGTCTGTAGCTGTGGTTTGAGTGGTGGAAAGCTTAACCAATCAATGCCAGAGGCAGTGTCCATTGTTCCTTCGATATTCTGCCCATGTCCTTGGGAGGGTACTGGACATACAGTCCTTCTCCTTGCCTTTGCTTGTATTTTGCTATTCTGTGCATTTGACTCCTGCTACGCTTACCAACCATTCTATTGCCCTATGAATCTGTCCCTTTGCTGCCATCTTGGTTTTGCCCTGGTTTTGTCTGACTCTGCTTGTCTGTCTGTATCTGTTTGTCCGTCAGTGTTGTGTTTCCCCCCTTGTTACCCCTCTAACCCAGATGCAATATCACAATTCTTATAATATCACAACTCTTATAATATCACAATTCTACAATTCATTGGCAAACATGTGTTCCAGTGAAGCGCAGAGGGGCAACAGTCACTGTGGAAAAAGAGTGCCTGTTAAACCTAAATAGATTTAACACATTTTTTTCTTATGTATTTAGATGAAAATGGGATTCTTTGTTAAAGGATTTAGTGGAAGGTTTTGGGCTTCATGGATACTAATAGTTTTATTCTTTACTATAAACTTGAACCAGAAATTGGAGCTATATAAAATGCAAATATGTCAAGGATTCACAAATAGTAATGGGCAGGTTGGGCAAAACTCTTGTTTGACAAGTTCGTCCGAATATCCCGGGATAATAGAGGTAGGGGGCTGCAAAATGGGGATAATACCAGGTAATTTGGGCTACCTAAAATGATCTCAGGAATGTCCTTAACCCCTTAGTACAGTACATTAACATGCACATGTACGTCGGGAAATGTGGTCAGTTGCCGCATCCCGAGGTATGTGTACGTCTCGGGGATCTCCAGGGCTCAGTAGTAGACCCTGTGCGATCACTGCAGGAGCTCCACTGTATGTGACAGCCGGGCTCCCACAGCAACAGCTGGGATCGCAATACTCGCAATCTTGGCTGTTTAACCCCATAGACGCCGCGGTCATGGTGAATAATGAATTATTCATCAATGAATAAAGATCCCCTAATGCCACATTATATATAAAAATCTAATTTTACATTTAAAAAAGGGAAAATCACCACAAAACAGTAGAAATTGGGTATAACCACATCCGTAACAACCCATAGAATAAAATAAAATTGATACTGAACCCGTATGGTGAACGCCGCAAAAAAATTTAAAAAAAAAACTTTCAGCCTCATTAAAAAAAGGATAAAAAGTGATCAAAAAGTATCATTTACCCTGACAGGATACCAATAAAAAGTACAGCTTGTCCTGCAAAATAGAAGCCCCAAAATAGCTCCGTATATAAAAAAATAAAAATGTTATGCCTTTTAGAAATGACAATGCAAAAACAAGCTAATTTCCCAACAACTGAGTTTTATATTCTGCAAAACAAGGCAACCATAAGAAAGCTATATAAATTGGATATCGCTGTAATCATGGTGACCTGTAGAATAAAGATAATATATTATTTGCATGGTACAGTGAATGGCCTACAAAAAAAAAACTTAAAACCCTAAAGCAGAATTAATGATTTTCTTGTCCCCACCATGAAAGAGTTAATAAAATCTCATCCTGGGAATAATAAGCCCCCATATGTCCATGTTACTAAAAAAAAATGTACATTTTATAGCCTGTAATATGTGGCAATGCAACTTTGCTTTGGATGATGACTACTTCCCTTCTATGACTGGCCGTGTGCCCGTACAGCGGTTTACCAACACATACAGGGTATCGGCATACAAAGGAGAAATTGGGTATAAAACTTTATGGAGCTTTTTGCCGTTTAATCCGTTGTGAATTTTTAAGTTTTGGCCAAAATAAATGTATTGTCCAAAAAATTACAAATTGTAAATTCTGAGCAGGTGCCTGTAAATAAAAGTTTTTGCGATTTACATAAAAATGCGAAAAACTGCACCGATATTTCTGAGCATGCAAACTTAAAGTGAACATTTTATTTATAAAGTTATTTGGGTGCTATGACTACCTACTTGAAAGGCAAAGAATTTGGAGCCCTGAAAATTAAGAATTTTGACAAATAGATTTAATTTGACAAATTTCTGACTAAATGTTTTTCATAATCAAATGCAAAAGATATCATCCAAATATTTCTACTAATTTGAAGCACCATGTGTGACAAGAAAACAAACTCAAAATTACCTTGATATGTTAAAGCATTTGAAGGTTATAACCACTTATATTGACACAGGACAGAGAAATAATTTTTAAAATTAATAAATAATTTTAAAAAAATAACTAAAATGCTGTTAATGTCACTGCTCTAGAAGACAGAATGGATAGTAATGGGTGGACCTGACCATCACTGTTCATGGGAGAGAAGGCAGTTAGAATTACAGTAAGGGTAGTGTGTGTGTATTCCCAGAATTTAGAGGCAAGACAAAGTTAAGGAGCCCCATGTTGAACAACTGGTTGCAACAGTGCCTCATGAAGCACCTGAAATGTAAGTGATCAAAACCAGAGCCTTAACGCAAGTCAGGAGGAACGTTTCACCAAGGCTTCAGTGGCCAAACCAACAGCAGCACAGCACTAGTTCACCACAACACTGTTAGCACCCCACCGGCACCCCTACTGTAGTATCACCTATACATGTCTGTCTAGTCTGTGTCTATGTGTTATTGTGGCTGGTATATTTTTGTACCGTAATTGCTTCCCCATGTGTAATGTAATGTGTCATGTAACCTGTATTGTGCTGTATTTAAATGTCCTGTAACTATGTTTGTATGCACTTAGGAACTAGAACCATGAAATAATATGCCTTTTGTCGTGTATTTATGCATTTCTATCTTTAAACCTGTCTCTAACGTTGTAACAATTGCCTGTACACTATATACCAAATAGTTTCCCCCCAGTGGATTGATAATGTTGTATCGTATTGTAAAAGACCTAACACTGCCCACAGTATCCCCTCCTGACCTGAGTTTAAAAATAGAACTTTTTCAGAAAACTGAAATTTTGTTGAAAAAGAAACTTTTTTTTACAAAAAAAAGTAACTGTTTACAAAAACATAAATCATGTAATCATAAATCAGGTTTACACACATCCAGTGCATTAACTTGGTGGTACAAAGCTTCCTGGCCAATTATTTAGATGATGCTGCATAAAGTGTGTGCCCTCTGTGCTCATTTTCTGTGTTCATACCTTGCTGCTGCTCGCCTATCTGCAATGTAGAGGAACTTTGGTCTTTCCACCCACCCCCTAATATGTGATGTGGAAACCAGGTGGAATTCTACTTTACAAAGAAAGGGCATGTGAGCAGGAGCAGGCAATAAATGAGTTCCAGTTACAGAACAACCTGGGGAGTCAAAGTACTGACAATTTTCACTTCTTGTGCCATGCTTCAGTACATCCAATATGCCCCCAACAAGGTCAGCTGATGCTAGAAGACATACTGATGGAGGATGTAATGGTGGCAGAGGAGGAAGACGCAGGGTGGGTTGCTGGTGCAGACAGGGACAGTTTTGGAGCAGGTGGAGTAGGAGTTTTATCAAAAAAGGAAAAAATCTGATCGCTCACCCAATCACCTAGATATCCTCCTGCACCGGTGCCTATGGTGGTGCACGCCGCCAGATCCTTGACTGTTAAGATCCCAGAACGTAGAGCAAATTCACGGTCAGCGGCAATCATGGAAACCACAACGGAATTGGTGCAAACAACGAGTCCTCTTTATTTGGCTTTAGCGGTGCATAAATGTATGGATAAAAAGAACGCGTGAGATCGACGCGTTTCGACATTCAATACGTCTTAATCAAGATCTCCATGGAGATCTCCAGGAACGCAGGAAGAGACAGGAACGCAGGAATACACAGGAACGCAGGAATAAACAGGAACGCAGGAATACACAGGAACGCAGGAATAATCACCAGGAAGCTTTCTCTTAGGCTGTGAGGCACAAAGATCTGGCAGGGGACACAGGAAGAGGCAGGATTCTTAACGGTGAGGTGTTCAGCCAGTGCAACAATTAGCGGTGCGCTGGCCCTTTAAATTTTCATCAGGAGCCGTGCACGCGCCCTAGGTGGTGGGACGAGCACGCACGGCAGTCCAGGGAAGAGCAGGAGTCGGGAGAGGTGAGTGACGTGACTGGGCTGCAGCGGGGGCACACGGAGGAGTACGGATGCGCCCTCGATCTGAGACAGGGATTATAGTATCATAGTATAGAAGTCTGGAAAAAGACGCAAGTCCATCAAGTCCAACCTTTAAGAATTAAATAAATGTTTTATCCCCATAACCCGTGATATTTTTGCTCTCCAGAAAGGCATCCAGGCCTTTCTTGAACATGTACACAGAGTCCGCCATAACAACCTCCTGCGGCAGAGAGTTCCATAGTCTCACTGCTCTTACAGTAAAGAACCTTTGTCTATGTTGATGGTAAAATCGCCTCTCCTCTAGGCGTAGAGGATGCCCCCTTGTCCTGGTCACAGGTCTTGGTATAAAAAGATCTTTGGAGAGATCCTTGTACTGTCCGTTCAGGTATTTGTACATTGTAATGAGGTCTCCCCTCAGTCGTCTTTTTTCTACACTGAATAATACCAAATTTTGTAATCTGTCATTGTATTCTAATCCCCCCATTCCCCTAATAATCCTGGTTGCTCTCCTCTGCACCCGTTCCAGCTCTACTATATCCTTTTTATACACTGGTGCCCAAAACTGGACACAATATTCCATGTGTGGTCTGACCAGCGATTTGTAAAAGGGCAAAACTATGTCTTCATCATGAGAATCTATTCCTCTCTTGATACATCCCATAATTTTATTTGCTTTAGTAGCAGCCGCCTAGCTCTGGTCACTAAAATAAAGTTTACCATCCACCAATACCCCCAAGTCCTTTTCAGCTCCAGTTTTACCAAGTAATTGACCGTTTAGAACATAATTATACTTTATGTTAATGGAATAATAAGAATTAGTGGTACCAAAGTATGTCCGTTTTTCCTTAGACCTTGAGCATAAAGTTGACCCTTGCTTACACTTTAAATGAATAAAGTCAGAACGTCAAAACACAGTCAGAGGGAGGGCAGAGATAGATTAAGTAGCTTTTCACTAGATCTTTTTAGCAAGGTATTGTGGTAGACACTAGCCGCATACTCTTAATAGCCCTTAAATAAGGTCACTCATCTCACCACCTTCAACCCGCTGGCCTTGATTTGCAATCCGATCACCTCAGGCTTCCATGAGTGTCTCCTTCCAGGCGATGCATTGAACAAGCAGTGGTCTCCTGGCTCCATTTGCTGGCTCCTCCATCGTCACATGCTACCTCCTGCGTTACTCTGGTGGCGTCCAGGCCATGGGTCAGCACGGGTCACTTGGATCTTGGATTTATAGCTGGTACCCAGCTGGGTGCCCTGCACCCTCCTCCCAATTAGGAAGGCAGTCCCCGACTCCCGATCCGGCCCGACCTCTCTGCCACTATACCTGTCCGCTCCGCCGATGCCACGTATTAGGATCCACCGGAGAGAGATGTCGACACACCTCAGCCACCTTTCCCACAGCGCCGTTCTCTTTGTAATACTGCCACCGGAGTGCTCTCAGCTTCTCTAAGCCACGTGGCTCGCCAGGCTGATCATATTATCATAGTATATAAGGCTGGAAAAAGACACAAGTCCATCAAGTCCAACCATTAAGAATTAAATAAATGTTTTATCCCCATAACCCGTGATATTTTTTCTCTCCAGAAAGGCATCCAGGCCCCTCTTGAACATGTACATAGAATCCGCCATTACAACCTCCTGCGGAAGAGAGTTCCATAGTCTCACTGCTCTTACAGTAAAGAACCTTTGTCTATGTTGATGGTAGAATCGCCTCTCCTGTAGGCGTAGAGGATGCCCCCTTGTCCTGGTCACAGGCCTAGGTATAAAAAGATCTTTGGAGATATCCTTGTACTGTCCGTTCAGGTATTTGTACATTGTAATGAGGTCTCCCCTCAGTTGTCTTTTTTCTAAACTGAATAATCCCTAATTTTGTAATCTGTCATTGTATTCTAATCCCCCCATTCCCCTAATAATCCTGGTTGCTCTCCTCTGCACCCGTTCCAGCTCTACTATATCCTTTTTATACACTGGTGCCCAAAACTGTACACAATATTCCATGTGTGGTCTGACCAGGGATTTGTATAAGGGCAAAACTATGTCTTTATCATGAGAATCTATTCCTCTCTTGATACATCCCATAATTTTATTTGCTTTAGTAGCAGCCGCCTGCCTCTGGTCGCTAAAATTAAGTTTACCATCCACCAGTACCCCCAAGTCCTTTTTAGCTCCAGTTTTACCAAGTAATTGACCGTTTAGAACACAATTATACTTTTTGTTTCCATGGCCCAAGTGCATAACTTTACATTTATCTACATTAAACCTCATCAACCATTTCTCTGCCCACTCCTCAAGCTTCCACAAATCCCTCTGTAATGCTAAACTATCGACCTCAGTATTTACGGCAACAGTTTTACACCCAAGTGTACAACTAAAAAGCAAAAAATCAAAACATCCAATAATAATAAAATACAGATCCTCGACTAAGACCTAAGGTGAAAAGAATACTTTAATAAGTATCAGGAAGAGGGATAGTGAGCCAATAAATACAGTGAAAATACAGGAAGTCACCCACAAAAACCTTTGATACGGTCTGGCAGATTTCAGAATAAAAGATAAGTGTGAATACATATTAAAAAATCACAATTCACTGCATACATCTCCTTGTTAGAGGTCTAGAAACGTAGTAATAAATCGAATTTAAACGGTCGATGTTGTATAACATAGGTCGCGCATAGAAGGTATGGTAACACCACAGATGGTCCCAACCAAAATATACAAAAATTGGTATCTAACATATTAGTTGTCACGTTATGGCATCAATGAGAGCGCCAGAAAGCGACGGAGGCGGAGCAAAAAAAGAGCGTGGGCTGGGCGCAGCGGAGCGGCCAGGGCATGTCAGAATACATCAAGAGTTAAAAATATACAAGGTGCGTATGTAGACAAAAATTGAAATACAGCATAATATAGAAGTAGACAAGGCGATCACATTTTAAAAGAGAACCCAGCAAAAGATCCTAAAAAAGGTTGGACAGAAGCTATATGATACTTGTGGTGCAAGTACTGCACCAATATATATAATCATGAGATGGATACAAAGCAGGTGAACTAATAGCAGCAAAGAGTCCAAAAGTGAAAAACACTCAAAAATTCTCAAGTAGTAAGGAGCCAGGATAAAGATAATAGGTCATGGCCAACTGTTGATCACTTGAATACAGGCATTGGCGGCGGACAAGTTCTTCTTGCAGCAGGTACATTCAACTGCATCAAAGGCTGCTCCAACGGTAAAGTGGTAAAGTCAGAAATGTCTGTAGCTTGAAAGGAGAAAAAAAGGTTTTTAAAAAAATTTATATATAGACGTGAAACACCAGACCAAGACAGAACGCAAGTGTACTCAAATCATAAGGGGCCCAATGTAAATAAACGCCGTAGGGGGTCCAAATCGTGTTTGAAAAGAAAGAATAAAGAGAACAAATAAAAGTAGCTAATAAACACGATGTGAAGAGAGGTGTGTAATAGCGGGGAAATGATAAAGTGAACAAAATGTAGAAAGCCAGGATAGTAGTGAAATCTAAATAATTTGAAGAAGTGGATGGGCATTGAGAACAATGTGAGACGGTGAAAAATCTAAAAGTGTGAAATAGTAGAAACAAAAATTAATAATCATAGCAAGCTACATGTCAGACAGGGACATAAAGATGGAAGTGACATACCTTTGAAGCAGTTTGCAGATCTATGTTCTATAGTGGCCAGTGAAAAGAAGTTCTTCATTCAGTCCATTCGGTGCAGTAGTGTTTAATGTGTAGATCCACCTAGATTCCTGTCGTAATAGAAGAGGAACAATATCCCCACCCCTGTTATTGAGTGAGGCTTTTTCCAGACCGATAATTTGGAGACCCCGTGAACAACCCCCATGGTACTGTAGAAAGTGAAGTGCGACCGAGGTGAGTTTTTTGCCTTTTTGCTGGTCGGAAGAGGCCATCCGAATTGTTGAAAGATGTTGTTGGCATCTCTTCCGGAGCTCCTGTGTGGTCTGACCCACATATAGTTTGCGACAGGGGCATATCAAGATGTAGACGACTCCTCTTGTTTTACAGTTGATATAACTCCTAATTTTGTATTTTTTCTTCTGTACCTGATCCTCACAGAACTCAGACCGTAGAATAAAGGGGCAAACGGAACATTCCCCACATGGGAAGGAGCCCTGTAAATGTATCCCACGTCCAAGCGAGGTGGGAGGGCGTTGAAAGTGACTGTTGGTCAAGGCATCCTTTAAGTTTTTTGAACGTCTAGCTGTGATCTGTGGCTTCTCAGTGAGAAATGGAATGAGCCTACTGTCGCTCTTGAGGATACTCCAGTTTTTTCCAAGAATGCCGTATATTTCTGACCACTGGTTGTTGTAGGTCGTAATCAGTCTTGGTCTATGATCTACCGGTCGTATTTTGGTTTGGAGTAGCTGGCGACGTTTGCTGCTCTTGGCTCGCAAGAAGCCCCTAGAAACGATCTTACGAGGATAGCCTCTGTTCCTAAAGTGGGAAGTTAAATCATATGCATGCTGTTTGAAATCTTCTTCGTTGCTGCAGTTCCGTTTGACCCGAAGGAATTGTCCCGCAGGTATACCGTTCTTTAGGTGGGCCGGGTGGAAGCTAGAAAAATGTAAAAGGCTATTAGAGGCCGTTTCTTTGCGGTATAGAGAGGTGGTCAATTTGGGATGCACATACCTGATTTTGATATCCAGGAAATCCACTGAGACGTCCGAGATGTATGCAGTTAATTTTATGTTCCACGGATTGGTGTTGAGTTGATTGATGAAGTTCTGGCAGTCCTCATGATTACCTGTCCACAAGAGGAGAATGTCGTCGATGTAACGATACCACCCCGCTACCCAGGTTTTAAAGGCGTCAAGCTGGTAGACTACATTCTCCTCCCACCACCCCATAAACAGGTTTGCATATGAAGGGGCACATTTGGCCCCCATAGCCGTCCCCGAAACCTGTCTGTAGTAAACCCGGTCGAAGAGGAAGTAGTTTTGATGTAAGACTAGGTACAGAAGGTCCAGTAGGAAAGAGTCATGCCTCCTATCCATTGACCACTGCTTGTCTAGAAAATAAGTAATGGCATCAATGCCTACCTGGTGTCCAATAATCGTATACAAGGCTTCCACATCAAGGGTGACCAACAGGATAGGAGTTGTGGTTGCAAAATCTTCAATCCTCTGAATGAGGTGTGTGGTGTCACGGACATAGGAGGAGAGATCGGTAACTAGGGGCTGAAGGAAGTACATAGTTTTTCATTCAAGCCCCCAATCCCCGAAACAATTGGACGCCCTGGAGGCTTCACTAGTGATTTATGTACCTTCGGTAACAAATAGAAGGTCGGAGTTGTGGGCTTATCCGTTGTGAGAAATTGTACTTCACTTTTCTTCAAAATACCAACTCGAAGAGCTGCTGCCAGTAATCGATCAATCTTTTCTTTAAAAATGTAGGTAGGATCTGAGGGTAAAGTGACATAAAACTGGGGGTTATTTAGTTGCCTCTTTGCTTCCTCCAAATAAAGATCCAGGGACCAGATGACAATGTTGCCCCCTTTGTCTGCTTCCTTGATCAGGAAGGAATTGTTTTGTTTAAGACCATTAAGGGCTTGTAGCTCTATATTTTAGAGGTTTTCGTGTTGATACTTACTAAGATTGCTGTTCTTGCAATCACACTTCTTTCATCTTCGTCAAGTAATGCTATATTTCCTTCAATTCACATCCAGTTGTCGACGCTGGATATACTCTATTTACTTATATACCGGTGTAACAATGCTGTTTACACACATTTGGGTGTTAAAATATCGCCGTATACACTTCCTTGTATTTGCTGGCTTTAGACTTATAACTTAAAGGTCTTATTGCTGGTATTTATCTAGATTGCTGTTCTGTAACCGCATTTTTTATTGTCGCTGAAACACGCTATATCTTCATCAATTCATTTTCAGGCGTTGATGTTAGACATAGTATATCTATTTATACATCAATGTTGCAAATCTTGTCTGCATGTTTAGATTTTGCCGACATTTAGTCCAGCTCTCTAAATTACATGGATGTGCAGCCGCGCATACTCTGTATTTTGGTGCCACACGTTATAGAACTATTTATTATATATAATATACTTCCTCGAACCATACTGGCCCCCAGGTGCCTACAGTATTTGACATGTATAATCCGGTTTATTTTACATGCATTACATCCTCGATAATCGCCGGTCGGTTTCTTACTTAACTGCAGTGACGGTGGAACGCATGTTCCGCATATTCTTTGCTCTGCTTCCGGCCCTTTGGAACGCACGGCCATGTTTTTTCGTCTTGTAAGTCGCATCACCGGATATGACATCATTAAGGGGCGGAAGTGGGTTGCGCCGCGACGGAGCGACCAGGGTATTTAAACATATCACCTGCGCTGTGTTGATATCCCCTGACGAAGCCCGCGGAGTCGGGCGATACGCGTGGGGCTCCTTTTTCCCCGGATTGAACCCTTTTTTACCTGGTAATGTAGCTCTGCACTTTATTTATTTATGATTTCTCTGTGATTTGCTCACTCTGGACCTTGCTATTCACCGATCATATCTAAGGTATTTTGATTTCTGCTATACTTTGGTCCTGTATATACTTTTCGTGCATTACCTATTTCTACTTACCTTCATTTGGCTTAACTTGGTGTTTACATCATCTATACATGTGGTTGTTCTGGGGAAACTATGTGACATGTACCCAATCTTTTCCTTGGGTTTTTAAGTATGTTTTATATATTACATTATACCAATAAAGTTTATTTGTGTCATTTATACACATCTCGTTTTCTGTTTGTTGCATAAATTTTGTAATCTGTCATTGTATTCTAATCCCCCCATTCCCCTAATAATCCTGGTTGCTCTCCTCTGCACCCGTTCCAGCTCTACTATATCCTTTTTATACACTGGTGCCCAAAACTGGACACAATATTCCATGTGTGGTCTGACCAGCGATTTGTATAAGGGCAAAACTATGTCTTTATCATGAGAATCTATTCCTCTCTTGATACATCCCATAATTTTATTTGCTTTTGCAGCAGCCGCCTGGCTCTGGTCACTAAAATTAAGTTTACCATCCACCAATACCCCCAAATCCTTTTCAGCTCCAGTTTTACCAAGTAATTGACCGTTTAGAACATAATTATACTTTTTGTTTCCATGGCCCAAGTGCATAACTTTACATTTATCTACATTAAATCTCATCAACCATTTCTCTGCCCACTCCTCAAGCTTCCACAAATCCCTCTGTAATGCTAAACTATCGACCTCAGTATTTATTACTTTACACAGCTTAGTATTATCTGCAAATATTGAAACTTGACTGTGTAAACCCACTACAAGGTCATTAATAAAAATATTAAAAAGAAGTGGCCCCAATACTGACCCCTGTGGCACTCCACTAGTAACCTCAACCCAATCTGATAATGTGCCATTAATGACGACCCTCTGTTTTCTATCACTAAGCCAATTACTTACCCAAATACACAGATTTTCTCCTATTCCCAGCAGTCTCATTTTATATACCATCCTTTTATGTGGCACGGTGTCAAATGCCTTTGAAAAGTCCAGATATACAACATCCACAGCATCCCCCAGATCCAGTCTTGAACTTACCTCCTCGTACAAACCAATCAGATTAGTCTGACAGGACCGATCTCTCATAAACCCATGCTGATGCTGGGTTATAAGGTTGTGCACAGTGAGATACTCCAGGATAGCATCTTTAACAAACCCCTCAAATATTTTCCCCACCACAGAAGTTAGACTCACGGGTCTGTAGTTTCCAGTTGATCCTTTTTTGTATATTGGTACCATATTTGCTATGCGCCAGTCCTGTGGAACATAACCAGTCCTCAGTGAATCTTCAAATATTAAAAATAACGGTCTGTCTATCACAGTACATAGTTCATGCAGAACCCGGGGGTGTATGCCATCTGGCCCCGGTGATTTATCTATCTTAGTGCTTGCGAGGCGGCGCCGTACCTCTTCCTGGGTTAAACTGTTGACATTCCAAAAAGAATTTACATTATTCCTCATTGTGTCTTCCACCAGGGGATTTTCCTGGGTAAAGACAGTTGAAACTTGATACTTGATAATTGAAAAATAATTTGGGATTATTTTTGCTCTCTCTGGCAATTTTTCTCTCAGTCTCTATTTTTGCAGCCTTTATCTGCTTTTTACAGGATTTATTTTTCTCTCTATAATCCTGTAATGCCTCGTCGCTACCTTCACGTTTTAGCACCTTAAACACCTTATCTTTCTCGCTTATTGCTTTCCTTACAAGACTAGTTAGCCACATTGGCTTTTTCTTGTTCCTCTTATACTTTTTCCCATAAGGTATGTGTTTCTCACAGGACTTTTTGAGAATATATGAGAAAAATTCCCATTTTTGGGGGGGCTTTTGTCTTTGAGAACATTATCCCAGTCTACGCCTTTAAGGTCTTCCCTTAGTTGCTGAAAATTTGCCCTCCTGAAGTTTAGAGTGTTGGTTGCCCCTTCCCTAACGTTCTTAGTAAACCGTAGTACAAAATCAATGATATTATGATCACTATTACCCAGGTTCCCCCCAACCTGTAGTTTTGATAGCCTATCAGGTCTGTTGGTTAGGATAAGGTCCAGCAGCACCCGTGACAGTACCCCCCCCCCTCTTCGGCCTCCCTCTCTTCTTGGGCCTGAGAAAACGTTGGAGGAGGCTCTTGTCCAGGATGTAATCCTCTGGCTCCCAAGATCTCTCCTCAGGACCAAATCCTTTCCAGTCTACCAGAAACAACCGCCTACCTCTAACCGTCTTAGTATCCAGGATCTCTTTCACCTCGAAGACATCGGTGGAATCAGCCTGTGGTGCCGGAGGAGGAGTAATTTGTTGGTTGAAGCGGTTGAAGATGACTGGCTTAAGGAGAGAAACGTGGAAAGAGTTGGGAATGCGCATGCTGGGAGGCAGACGCAACTTGTAAGCCACCGGGTTGATGCAGCTAAGAATTTCCTTGACCAATTTATAGCTTGGGATCTTCAGCCGAACATACTTGGCGAAAAGCCAGACTTTGTCAACAGGAGCTAAAACAGGAAATGGTCGGCGTCTTTTGTCTGCTTGATGCTTGGTCTGGGCTGAAGCTTGGAGCAATGAGGTGTGGACTTGTTCCCAGACGGCTTTTAGATCACGTACCATGGGTAACGGAAGAGGAGGCTGAGGATGCAGTCCGTAGTTAATAAAAAAGGGAGCAGTACCGGCAGAAGTGGAGTCCAGGGAATTGTAGGAGAACTCTACCCATGGTAGAAGAGAGGCCCAGTCGTCCTAATGGGCAGAGACGAAGTGGCGGAGATAGCAACCTAAAGTCTGATTCACCCTCTCCACTTCGTCATTACTCGGTGAGTGATAGGCAGAAGAGAAATCCAACTTCACCTGCAACTGGTTGCAAAGAGATCTCCAGAATTTGGACACAAACTGAACTCCTCGATCCGAGACGATGTGCCGAGGGAGACCATGAAGCCGGAAAATATGCTGGAAGAAGAGGCTGGCAAGTGGAGCAGAAGGAAAACCTGGTAGAGGGACAAAATGAGACATTTTCGAAAAGCCACCACCCAGATAACGGTATTACCAGATGATGGCGGTAGATCCGTAACAAAGTCCATAGCCACATGAGACCATAGGCTGGTAGGCACAGGTAACGGCAACAGAAGACCAGCAGGTTTTAGTCGTGAGGGCTTGTTGCGGGCACAAGAGGCACAGGAAGCCACAAAATCCTGAACGTCCTTGACCAAATCAAGCCACCAGTAGAATCGGGAAATTAAGGCCACTGAGCGCTGCACCCCAGGGTGCCCAGCCACACGAGAAGAATGTCCCCTGGTCAGGATCCTCTTTCGGAGACCAGGTCGCACATAAGTTTTGCCGGAAGGCAGCTGCCGGAGGTCCACCGGCGCGGCAAGCACAAGTCTCTCTGGAAGAACAAAATGCCTCGAAGCTGAGTCCTCCCCCATAACATCAGAAGCACGGGACAAGGCGTCAGCCTTGATGTTTTTCTCTGCAGGGCGAAAATGGATTCGGAAGTCAAAGTGAGAAAAGAAGAGGGACCACCAGGCTTGACACGGATTCAAACGCTGAGCCGTCTGTAGTTACTGAAAATTTTTGTGGTCCGTGAAAATGCTGACTGGAAATCAGGCTCCCTCCAGCAGATGATGCCACTCTTCCAATGCCAGCTTGATGGCTAGTAGCTCCCGATCTCCAATGGAATAATTTCTCTCCGCGGAGGAGAAAGTTTTGGAGAAGAAGCCACAAGTGAGTGTTTGGCCCCTAGGCCCCTTCTGGGTAAGGAGCGCCCCAGTGCCCACAGAGGAGGCATCAACCTCCACCAGGAATGACTTTTCAGTATCAGGTCAGGTAAGGACTGAAGTGGAGGAAAAAGCAGTTTTTAATTTCGTGAAGGCTTCTTCTGCCGCTAGCGGGCAGACATGGGGATTAGCACCCTTTTTCGTAAGCGCCACCATCGGCGCGACCAGAGATGAGAAATGTGGGATAAATTGTCTATAATAATTAGCAAAGCCCAGAAATCTTTGTATAGCTCGTAGTCCCACTGGGCGTGGCCACTGAAGAACCGCAGATAACTTGGCAGGATCCATCTGCAAACCTTTATCAGAAATTATGTAGCCGAGGAATGGAAGGCTCTTCTGATGAAACTGGAACTTCTCCAGCTTGGCGTAGTGGTGGTTCATCCTGAGGTGGCTGAGAACTTGCCGTACCTGAGACTGGTGGGACTCGAGATCAGCAGAATCAGCAGGATGTCATCCAGGTAAACCACAACACAACTGTACAATAAGTCCCAGAAAATATAATTCACAAATTTCTGGAAAACGACTGGCGCATTACAATGTCCAAAGAGCATAACTAGATATTCAAAATGCCCATCACGGGTGTTAAAGGCGGTCTTCCACTCGTCACCCTTCCTGATGCAGATGAGGTTGTAGACCCCACGAAGATCTAATTTGGAAAAAATTCTTGCACCCCGCAGACGATCAAAAAGCTCAGTGATAGGCGGCAGAGGATAGCGATTCTTAATGGTGACCTTGTTAAGACCACGATAGTCTATACAGGGGCGGAGAGAGCCATCCTTCTTAGTGACAAAAAAGAAACCAGCGCCAGCTGGTGAGGAGGATTTGCGGATGAAACCTCTTTGCATATTTTCCTTAACATATTCCGACATAGCGGCAGTCTCAGGAACCGAGAGCGGATACACCTGACCCCGTGGAGGAGAAGATCCAGGCAGCAGGTCAATGGGGCAATCATAGGGATGATGTGGAAGAAGGGTCTCAGCTTGTTTTTTAGAAAACACATTTGCAAAGTCCTGGCAGGGAGCGGGAAGTCCCTCCAGAGGCTTGTGAGACAAGGTAGCAGTCCTGACAGGCAGCGGATGTGGAACCATCATGCAGCGTGAGGAACAATCCGGACCCCAACGGAGAATCTCCCCAGAAGACCAGTCCAGGACAGGGGTATGATGCTGCAACCAGGGGAGACCCAGGAGGAGAGTGGAAGTGCACTGTGGCAGCACAAAAAAGAGAGTCTTTTTTGTAATGCACCAACTTGAAGGAGCAGGGGTTCCGTGCGAAACCAGATGGGCATGGAGAGAATCTGGCCACTGACTGAGGCAAGGAACAAGGGCTTCTCGGGATGAACCACTGGGAAGTGATGCAGGAAGACCAGGGCAGCATCTACAAAGTTCGCTGTGGAGCCTGAATCCAGGAAAGCGGAAACCTGGACCGGGGTACCGGTGCCAACGCTGAGGAGCACGGGGAGAATCAGGCATGGAGAAGCTTTATTCCCACCTAGGGATGCTTCTCCTGAGAAGCATAGGTGCTGGCATTTCCCGGACGTCCCAATGAAGTGCTCTGGGCTGGCACAATACATCCACAGGTTCTCCTGATGTCGCCTGGAACGCTCTTGTAGAGTGAGCCGAGTTCGGTCAGCCTGCATGGGTTCCTCAGCAGAAGATTCAGGCGGGGGCTGAAGCGGCCTTTGGAAGACTGGCGCCAGGCAAAGAAGGCGTCTAACATGGCCTTGGGGATACTGTGAGCGTAGTTTCTCAGCTCGCTCCTTAAACCGAACATCAATTTGAGTGGCCAAGGTGATGAGGTCACTCAAAGTAGATGGAAGATCCCGAGCTGCCAGTGCGTCCTTGACCTGCGCAGAGAGCCCTTTCTTAAATGTAGCGATGAGGGCTGCATCGTTCCACGCAAGTTCGGAAGCCAGGGTGCGGAATTGAACTGCGTACTCTCCCACAGATGAGTTGCCCTGACGCAGGTTCAACAATGCAGACTCTGCAGAGGAGGCTCGAGCTGGTTCCTCAAAGACTGACTGTAATTCTGACAGAAACGCGGTGAGGCTAGACATAACTGGGTCATCTCTGTCCCAAAGAGGAGTAGCCCAGGCCAGGGCTTTCCCGGAAAGAAGACTGAGGACAAATGCCACCTTGGTCCACTCTGTGACAAATTGCGACGGCATGAGTTCTATGTGCAGGGAGCACTGGGTTATGAAGTCCCTGCACATCTTGAGATCTCCATAATACTTGCCTGGCAAAGAGAGAGGTAGCCTGGGTTCAGCAGCAGGGAGATAAGCCGGGGTAGCTGGAGTTGAAGTAGCAGCCTCAGGAGACTGTTGCTGGTTCTGGGTAGCTAGTAGCTGTTGTAGCATGGGGGTGACTTGCTCTAGCCTCCTGTGTCTCCAGCGTTCCTGAGTCCCTCTGTGTTAATGTGTTACCTGAGCTCCTCAGTATTCCTGTGTACCAGTGTTCCTCCGTGCTGCTGTCCTGTGTGCCGTGTTCCCGTACCCATCTGCTTGGACCTCCTGTTGCTGATCCCGGATCGGACTCTGACATTGCATCTGTGCCGTCTTTCCTGACCCTGTGCCTGGACTTTGACCTCGAGATTGTCTGCCGTCTCTGTACCTCGACCTTGGCCACCACTGCAGACAAGTCACGCCTGAGGAACGTCCTGGAGGTACCACGCCGCAGCTTGTCTAACCCGCTTTGCGGCGGCCTCTGGTGAAAACTGGGTACCACTTAGACTCCGGTCCCAGGTAGTGGCTTGTGTCATCGTCTGCAGTGGTCCAGAGGATCCACACCCGCTAGCCTGACACTTCTCTAATCTTGCACCAAGTAGTCCCAGGTTCACCAAAATGTTGTTTCCTATTTTTTGCTTTTAACCCCTTAACGCCGAAGCTACTTTTCACCTTCCTGACACGGCCCATTTTTTCAAATCTGCTCTGTGTCACTATAAATGGTTACAACTTTGGAACACTTTAATATATCCAAGTGATTTTAAAAAAGTTTTCTCATAACAATTTGTACTTCATGCTAGATGAAAAATTTTGGTGGTACGTTTTGCATTTATTTATGAGAAAATCAGATATTTGGTGAAAATTTGGAAAAATTCTCGATTTTCGAACTTCAAAATGTTCTACTTTTTCCACACATAGTCATAACCGCAAAAAAACTTAATAACCAACATTCACCAAATGTCTACTTTATGCCTCCATAGTTTTTCATAAAAAACACAAAACTTTGAGAGGCCTAAATAAAAGTAAAACCCATAAATCACCCCATTACAGAAACTAGACCCCTCAACGTACGTAAAACAACTTTTATGAAGTTTGTTAACCCTTTAATTGTTTTACAGGGGTTAAAACAAAATTGGATGCAATTTTGAAAGTAAAATTTCATGGCTAAATGTGCTGAATGTGTTTTTCAAAAAATGTACAAATTCTCAGTGGATAAAATAAACAAAATTGGATGCAATTTTGAAAGTAAAATTTCATGGCTAAATGAATGTGTTTTTCAAAAAATGTACAAATTTTCAGTGGATAAAATACCAAAACACTTCACAAAGTTTGATTCGCAATCTCTCCCGGGTATAACAATACCTCATTTGTGTTGGTAACCTTCTGTATGGGCATTCTGTGTGGATTTAATGCCAGGACATCAAAGGGAAGCCGCGCCATTCAGAGCAGATTATGCATTGTTACTTTTTATTGGCTATACAATCTTAATTTTTTTGGCAATTTGGAGATATAAGGGCTTATGTTTTGCAACATGAGTTGCACTTTACAAATACTTCATTTTAGTGGATCATTAGCTTATTGAAGAGATTTTATTAACTCTTGAATGTATGGGGGAAAAAATGGTCAATTTTGGTTTCCTTTCTTTTTGTATTTTTTGGGGGTCATACACTGTACACTAAAAATACTATATTATCTTTATTATATAGATCACTACGATTATGGTGATACCCCATCTAGATAGTTTTTCATATATTTTTACAATTTTACTGGAAAAAACGAATATAGAGGAAATCTCATTTGTTTTTGCATCGTCATCTTTTCAGAGACGTAACTTTAATATTTTTTGGTCCAGAGAGCTAGTTTAGGGCTTATTTTTTTACGTGTTGAGGTGCCCTCTACGGTGGTACCATTTTGGTGCACATAACTTTTTTTGATCACTTTTTGGAACATTTTTGTGAAGGGATTTTATGAAAAATGTAAAATTTTGGCAAGTTTTTCGCGTTTTGTTTTTACAGCGTTCACCGAGCGGGTCCAATAATGTTTCTGTTATGGACGTGGCGATACCAAATATGTGGGGGGTTTTGGCGATTTTGTGGGTTTTATTACTTTATTAGATGTGTATAGGGAATGTTTGTGTCTAGGGGACTTTAACTTTATTTAATTCATTATTTTTGTTAAAATGTCTTTTTATATAGTGTTTTTAACTTTTTTTATTTACTTTTACAGGTTGGCTTGAACAAGCGATCCACTGATCAAGCTCTTCTTCACCTAAGGCCATGTAATACAGATGTATTACACTGTGTAATGTAACACATGCTGTGCATGCTCAGTGTGTTTCAGCTGAGTCCTGCTAGGAGGCAGGACTCAGCTCTGGGAAGGATACCGCCTAGCCCCCGGGGCACATGCAGCGATCGGAGCAGTGGAGCCCCCCCCCAGTAAGCGCCGCAGGGGCTGGGGGGGTTCTGATTTGCCTTAAATGCCCCATGCCAGGAGCCCATGCCAGAAGTTTGATATAATAGTACTGCAAAATGCGGGAACGCACCAACCGCCATGCAATGCTATTATGTCAAATGTTGGTAAGGGGTTAATGAATTTCCTAGTGATTTAAATAAAATTTAATTTTTTAATGTGATATTTACATTTTATTTGTAATTTTTCTTGATTTTTATCCTTTTTTTGGGGTTTTCAAGTCACATAATGACCAGAAACAGTGTCATTCCTCAGAACACACTCAACATCTGATTTCTGCAAAGCTTGTTGAAAGGTTAGAAATGTTTTTCAGTTAAAGTACAATGGTTGTTTCAGAACAAATTAATATTGTAATGTGAAGGGACACTTAATATCAGAAAAATCATAATTGGCAGGAAAAAGAAGGAATGAGAGCACTTAAACTAAGAGTCTTGAAACTGTGAATTAATTTAATTAGAACTTTGTACCAAGCTAGACACAGAAGTTTGAGGTTGTATTTAAGCTTAAACATATCTATTATTAGTTAGATGATAACTAGAATACGTTACATTTCTTAAAGAGGACCCGTCACCCTTAAAAACGTCACTACTAGAGTAAGCAGCTCCTAGTGCTAAAACAAACATGGCAGTGTTACACTGGAAACTGCACAATGAAACGAAGGTAATCCAGCACTCAGAATCTTCTTTAAAAAAATATTTGAATTTTTATTTTGTAAATATTAAAATTGCAAGGTCACATCCTGGCATATCATCCAAAAAAGAAAAGATCTACGCGTTTCGGACTAGTGTGCTTGCGTCCTTATTCATGATCTAAAAAAACATTGTGATCCTCCATCTTAAAAAAGAGGAGAAGGAAAAAGACCAGGTGAATTGGCTTGTAATCAGTTAACCCTTACATAGCGGCAGCAGAGATACATTCCATGACAAAACATGCTAGTTCATCAAAGTATACAGATAAACATTCAGACATCATTTACTTTGTGTACAAACCTGCTATTAATGCAGCCACATGAAAAAATAAATTGAAAAAACATGAACTAAATACACAAACAAAAATGAACTAAATACATTTAAAATATGTTAACATATACTATGTTAACATATATGTTAACATACGTGTTAACACATACTGTTAACGACACATGTACGGAAGATTATTTTATGATATTCAGTTGCTCATCATGTTGTTTATAACGTAAATATTCTAACACTATTCCAAAAACACCATAACCTCTTTGTTGTATAACCCCAGCGTTATATTTGTGTACGCTATTAGACTATGTACCTATTCGTGACTACATGGGTCAATGGCCGATGCGTTATAGCACAAAGTTAGAGCGAAAGACTCCAGTAATAAACCCCATTGCATGTGTTTTGGGAATTCTCAATATAGATATAACGTATCTGTTTTATTATTTAAACCTGTCGGCATTCAGGTATTTAATGTTAAAATCCAAAACATCTCGCTGCGCTGTACATTACAAATGGCGGACCGCTCTCAAGAATTCATGAGGGGACGGGATTGTGGCTGGGATTAGGAGCATGATGCATGGCAGTGACCGTGGACCGCTTTGAGAGCGGTCCAGCGTTTCTATTGTACAGCAAAGTGGTGTTTGTTAGCGGTATCGGAGATTTCCTATAATGCTAACATTGTAAAACTGCCGCTTTTGTTTTACCACTAGGAGCTGCATACTAAAGTAAGCAGCTTCTAGTGCCGTTTTTCAGGGTGAAAATTGTACAAATTTTGTTAAAGGATTTCTACCTTCAAAGTCACACATGATAAACTAGAGACACTACACATAGATTTAGGTACAGGACTATGGTAATCTAGTTATATTTGTTATTCATGACCTCCCTCCTTCTAAAATCAACTTTTAAAATTATGCTAACGAGCCTGAAGGACTCAATGGTTACCAAAGCCCCTCAGTGCTCAGGCCTCACAGGCTGTTACACTGTGCCTCCATCTCCCCTTCTGCTCCATAGCATTTCAAGCTTTCCTCTGCCTGACAGAACTTACTGCAGAAGAGGAAGTTTGAGCAGACTGTGCTCCTGCACAGTGTGACAGCCTGTGCATCTGCAGCACAGAGGGCACTTCTCCTGCAGAAGTCCCAGGCACTTCTCCTGCAGAAGTCCCTGGAACCCTACGGCGCCTTCTTGGGGGTCCTTCCAGGTCACTGGCAGATGAGCAGGAGGATGATGATAAGTAAAAGGGACCATCATCCCCACTAGCTGACTCGGTGTCAGAGGCAAGCATGTTATATGCCTCCAACACGGTGTACGTCTTCTGAGACATTGCACACAAAAAAAATATAGAACTAGAAAAATTAGATAATGTGCACCAAACTACACGGATAAACCGTCTAGCAGACACACAAAAAAAAAAATATAATGCACACCAAACTACACGGACAAGCCGCACAGATAGCACACACAAAAAATAATGTGCACTAAACTACACGGACAAGCCGCACAGATAGCACACAAAAAAAAAAAGATAATGCGCACCAAACTACACGGACAAGCCGCACAGATGGCACACACAAAAAATAATGTGCACTAAACTACACGGACAAGCCGCACAGATAGCACACAAAAAAAAAAGATAATGCACACAAAAAATAATGTGCACTAAACTACACGGACAAGCCGCACAGATGGCACACAAAAAATAATGTGCACTAAACTACACGGACAAGCCGCACAGATAGCACACAAAAAAAATAATGCACACTAAACTACACGGACAAGCCGCACAGATAGCACACAAAAAAAAAATAATGTGCACTAAACTACACGGACAAGCCGCACAGATAGCACACACAAAAAAAAAAGGTAATGCACACCAAACTACACGGACAAGCCGCACAGATGGCACACACAAAAAATAATGCGCACTAAACTACACGGACAAGCCGCACAGATAGCACACAAAAAAAAATAATGCGCACTAAACTACACGGACAAGCCGCACAGATAGCACACAAAAAAAAAGATAATGCACACCAAACCACACGGACCAGCCGCACAGATGGCACACACAAAAAGTAGCTACGGGTACACCTACGGCGCTAAAAAAACCTATGTGCACCGCGCAAAAAGGCGCTACAAATGCACCTAGCTTGCCCTAAGACAAACTAACTACCGCTAAGACTGCTAAAAGATTCTGTGCAGCGCTATTCACACGGCGCACTGAAAAGTGCGTCCAGTGCAGAACAACGCTAACACAGCGCACTGAAAAGTGCGTTTGGGTTCAGAAGGGACAGACAGGGAAAAACGGAAGACACGTGGGATCACACAAGGCGATCACACAGGGAACACACAGGACACAGGAAAAAACAGATAGGGATGGGAATTTGTAGGTAACAATAGGGATCAGATAAGGATCAGAACACTATTTTTAGTGTAAAAGTGTATTTTGGTGCACACAGTAACGCTCTCTCCTCTCTCCAGCGATACCAAACCAAAATGGTGCCGCTGGAGGAAGAGGAAAGGGCTAAAACCACGTTTTTTAGCCTAAAATCGCCGTAATTGGCCAGTCAGGTTTGACTGGCCAATCACGGCGATCGGCGGGCGGGACCGATTTGATTGGTCGGGTGACAGAGACAGGAACTCCTCCTGCCTCTGTCACCCAAATCTCAGCCCGCTGTCACCACGTCTCGCGACGTGGTGACAATTCTAAAATAGTATGCGCTCGCGCAGTAGCTGTACTGCGCTGAGCGCTAATCGTCGGAAGCTGCGCAGTACAGCTACGGCGCGGAGCGCTAAGGGGTTAATGTTAAAATCCAAAACATCTCACGGTTGCGCAGTTTGTGTGTTCTGTTCCCTCCTCTGATTGGGATAGTAACCCTCTCTATGCCGGTAACTTCCAAAGAGGAAAAATCTCCTTTGTGTGTATAATAAAAATGTCTGGAGAGACTGGAAATTTTTTTGTCTGTAAATTTGGAACCATCAGTTACATGTTCTGCAATTCTCTTCTTGAGGGAAAGTATAGTGCTCCCAATATACTGTACTCTACAGATGTTACAATAAGCCAAGTAAACAACATATTTAGTGTTGCAATTTATAAACGACTTGATATTTCTAGGCTTATTGTCTTGATCAGAAGAAAAAACTTTTTTGTTGGTCATAAATTTGCATACATTACACCTATTTCCACCACAGGCATAAGAGCCTTTTGTATCTAGCCATGTATTTGTTTTGCCCTGAGGTATAGAAGAAAATGTGGAGGGTGAAACTAAATTCCCTATTGTGCACGCTCTTCTAGAAACAAACTGACACCCTGGACGTAGGATATTTTTAAGTTTATTATCTGCTTCCAATACCGGAAGATATTTTTTGATTATTTTGACAATGTCTTTGTAATCCTCACTGTACGTTGTGGAAAAAACCACTTTATGCGCAGTAGGATTCTGTCTGTTATTCTCATGTTGATTTTTTAGGAGAGACTCCCTAGTCCTTTCACTGGCTATAGTCTTTGCTCTCGCTATATCCCTGTTTGAATATCCTCTGTTCTCTAATCTGTTTGTCATGATAGAGCATTCCTTTCTGAAGGTGTCAAAACTGCTACAACTTCTTCTTGCTCTAATAAATTCTCCTACAGGGAGATTGCGAATTACATGTTGTGGGTGACAACTGGTGGCTTGAAGAATTGAATTGCCACTAATTTCTTTACGGTATAACACCGACTCAATGTTACCCGTGATATTGTCCCCCCTTAGGCCCGTTCCCCACTTGCGAGTGTGATGCGATGAACTCGCATCACACTCGCAACGCAAGCTGCCGGGAACGCACGGCCTGAACGCTGCACCGCGGGAGTGAACTCAGCATGTCAGTTCACTCCCAAAAAAAAAAGATAATGCACACCAAACCACACGGACCAGCCGCACAGATGGCACACACAAAAAGTAGCTACGGGTACACCTACGGCGCTAAAAAAACCTATGTGCACCGCGCAAAAAGGCGCTACAAATGCACCTAGCTTGCCCTAAGACAAACTAACTACCGCTAAGACTGCTAAAGATTCTGTGCAGCGCTATTCACACGGCGCACTGAAAAGTGCGTCCAGTGCAGAACAACGCTAACACAGCGCACTGAAAAGTGCGTTTGGGTTCAGAAGGGACAGACAGGGAAAAACGGAAGACACGTGGGATCACACAAGGCGATCACACAGGGAACACACAGGACACAGGAAAAAACAGATAGGGATGGGAATTTGTAGGTAACAATAGGGATCAGATAAGGATCAGAACACTATTTTTAGTGTAAAAGTGTATTTTGGTGCACACAGTAACGCTCTCTCCTCTCTCCAGCGATACCAAACCAAAATGGTGCCGCTGGAGGAAGAGGAAAGGGCTAAAACCACGTTTTTTAGCCTAAAATCGCCGTAATTGGCCAGTCAGGTTTGACTGGCCAATCACGGCGATCGGCGGGCGGGACCGATTTGATTGGTCGGGTGACAGAGACAGGAACTCCTCCTGCCTCTGTCACCCAAATCTCAGCCCGCTGTCACCACGTCTCGCGACGTGGTGACAATTCTAAAATAGTATGCGCTCGCGCAGTAGCTGTACTGCGCTGAGCGCTAATCGTCGGAAGCTGCGCAGTACAGCTACGGCGCGGAGCGCTAAGGGGTTAAACATACTTTGTGGGGATTGTGGGGGTGGAGGGTTTCTGGTGGCAGGTTCTCTTTAAAGGGAACCTTTCACCATGTTTTTCAAAAATACAGGTAGTGGCAGGTTCCTATAGAGCACTAGAAACTATATGACACCCTGCTTTTAGCTAAAAATAGTTTCCCTCAGATCCCCATAAAATCAGAGTTATAATCTTTCCTGGTATCTATGCTTCTTTTGAGCGAGTCAAGGGGGTGATGGCCTAATATCATATGACCAGGGGGACATCATCACAGTTCCTTAAGCTACTAAACATTAGCAAACTGTACCCCATGTACCTGTCTGACCACACAAAACAATCCCAGCAGCCTGCATGGACTTCTACTCCTCTCCAACTAAGCTGTTGTGATTCCATGTGATACAATATGCTGTGATTTCATGAGAAATATGCTTTGTGTACAGTTTTCAAATGGTAAAAAACCTAAAAACCTATGTGACCATGTCACCCTGGTCACATGACATTACAGCTGCATTGAAGAGGCTTGCAAGGATAGCAAGGGGAGGAGCTGCTGGATTCAGCCCGAGGAGACCACGCTTACCTCAACTCGCTGTAGCAAAGATTAGATACCAGGTATCTAAGGTAAAGTTGAAAATATTGGAAACTCAGGGGAACATTTTTTAGCTAAAAGAAAGGTGTCAGTTAGTTACTAGGGCTCTATGTCATTACCTGTATTTGTGAAAAATGTGGTGACGGGTTCCCTTCAAGGTTTGTCATGTTTCAAAGATAAAATCTAAAAAAATAAGATCTGCTTTTATGTAACACAGTGCCTGTGTGTAGTTGGCCATTTTTCAAGGTCATCTGTAGAGGCGGACCATGTGACTGCTATGTTGCCTGTTGTCAAACTGTGTGTTTTGGTCCCATCAGATACAATTTAACTACATCCATAGACAGTAGAAACCTCCAAATTGTGTCTTTTGCTGGATCTCTTGTTTCGAGTATTTGGTAAGAGATTGTGACTACGGAGGGATCTTCTAGTACTATGCCTTCCCATTTGCTAGTCGGAGACAAAAGGAAAGAGCCAAAAGTGACGGAAAGGGGTGTGTAGGGGGAAACAAACCCCAAGCCTCTCTGTCCTGGTGGGCAAAGTCCTGAACCAGTTTTTGGATTCCAGTTAATCTTTGATACTTTCTTCCACGTGCGCTCTTGCCTGTACTTGTGTTTTGCGGTGTTAATGCATATGGTGTCAATGTTTCATTAGCATTAAATGACACATTTCGGATTCTGTCTACCACAAGTGCTGCTGTTAGCTGTGTCTGAGATTAGCAATCTGTATATCATAGAATTATACACGAGTTTCCTTTGCTATTTAATTAATGTTACATACCCTAATTAATCAAGACAATAAAATTGCTGGGCTAAAAATTAAAACACGGGATTCTATTATTATTCTGTGAGCGTTCCAAGGGCGGAATGTAGTTTTATTGTATTTGCACTTGTTTTAATATGCTGGGCGATTATATTTCCCTCCCACAAAATTGAGGCAATTTGAATGTCCCTTCTCACTTAGTTTCATTACAGAGTAAAAGCTTTAACGCTCTCCTGACTGTGCGGAGCTGGATAGAAGTGTCATTCCACCTACAGGTGCTATGAACTCTAATCTTAAAAAATGAGTTGGCTCAAGGCATTTGTGGATCTTCTTCCATGTACTTAATTTACCGCTGCCAGGACCCAAATCCTAATCTGTAGTAGTAGGCCCCCAAACATAATAGTATTGACCTCAGAAGAGACTTTTTGAGCCTCCAATGCTTATAAAGACAGGTACAGCCATAACATTGTCTTCTCCTCACTTGAACTGCCAAAGGTCACCATGTACCCTTCAAGACTTGAGGACTGGAGTACACTTCAACTCCAAAATTCCTCTGAGATACCCAGGAAAGCAAAGGTGGTTGATACCTTAATTTCCATCACACTTTATAAGGGTGAAAAAAAATGATGACTAGGTATACTTACCATGCTTTGGCAAAGTTGGCTGGCATAGGCCAACAAGCATGAATCAAGTGACATCACAGATGAATGTTATGGCCAAATGAAGTCTTGACCACTTGTACTTGTAGGCAAGTTGGGAGTATAGGTGAATGAACACTTGCCAGGACACCGGAATCGGGAGCAGAGTAAGTATGTTTTTTTCTCCTTTGCGCCCTTTAATGGGTGGTTTATCTCTTATTCTGTCAAAGTAATATTTTTTCTCTAGTCCCCACTCTTCCTGTTAGTTACAGTAGGTGCTCTAGTGTCAAGTGGCTTATCCTAGACAGGCAGTCCTAGACCACCCAAAATAAGATCATTAATTAAGCATCATTATTTTTCATGACCACATTGTTGTTACTTTCCGGTTCCTCCTTCATACCTGTGAAAAAGTTGATAACTAGGTGGTACCGTTAACCATGTCAAAGGGGACAATCCGTGTATATCCTGGCTCTATGGGCACTGTTTGGAAAATGTCCATCTGTGGAGGGACACTTCCCAGCTAGTAACATCCAGTTATCAATTTGCTAGAAAAAAAAATATTTGTTTTTACTAAAACAGACATGTCAACAGAAGCATTTGCATGAAATATTGTGGAACACATAACATGCCTAGTGGCACACTGTTTTTGAAATTATGTTTGTAGGAAAAATACATCTGGAAAACTTATAAGGTGCCCTTTACAACGCTGGTCTTTCTGTATGGTGAGTTGAGAGGTTTAAGACTCCCTTTACATAGGTCACCAGTCTTGTCTACAATGGGTGTTGATACCTTTGTTGAGCATTCGGAATACTCATTGATGGGGCGCAGAGTATCAGCGCATGGATCGGGGATCGCTATATATAACAGAATCCTAACAAAATTATTCGACTTATCTTTCCAAAATATTTACGCTCTACTATTTACTCGTTATAGCTTTAACTTCAGTCTTCTTTGCAGCTTTCAACAACCTTTCAAGATCTCATGCTGGGAAGGGAGAGGGAGAATTGTGCTGAGATACATATATTTGAAAACTCATGCAGCGCTTCCATCGTCCTAGCACCTGTCCCAGTGGTGCAAGAGGAGCCAGAGAGATTTTCTACATGTTCTGGTCTCCTATTGGTAACCACAGGCTTCGAGCAGTTTCTAGGTTACCCTTGTTGGGTGAAATGTGATTTGAGTTTCTCAATGGAGTTGTGTGGAAAAGAACATAACTATGGCGGGTAATTGAGCGGCTGCACTGTGTATCCATACACTTCTGATTTGTCACTGTCACCCACCACAGCTGTAGGACACGGGACACTATATCTCCTTGAAAAGTCATATACAGTACACAGATCTACTGCATGGGCGTATTTTACTATTTGTTCCGCTTCACCCAATTCTAGCTTGAAATAGTTGCACTATTATAATTTTATCACATGCACCCAACAAGGGTCAGAGGAATGTCAACCACATTGGGTTTGTAGCTCTGGGGTCAATGGTAAAGAACCAATAAATAAATGTAATGATGCCACATTTTTTAAGGGAAACCTGTCACCAGATTTTGTTATGAAGTTACTAGCCAACGCAGGTAGGGTATGAAATGTTTTTTTCTAGAATTCCCTCTTCTACCTATAAAAAATCTCCATACTTTACACACCCTTTATCTCTGCTTTTATATTACCTAGAAAATGCTTTCGGTGTCATATTAAAGGAAACCTACCATCGCTGATCTGCCTAATAAGGTAGGTCGAATGGCAGCCATATTCTTTTGTAACAAAAATGTCAGTGCTCCAGAACATAATAAAAATGTTAACTTGTATATATTCAAATTTTCTTGAGAGGCTAATGGGGCGTGGCGTAGCTGTGCTGTGGAGTGGGAGCTACGGCTACTCCCGGCCCCAGTAGCCTCTTTCGATCTCTCCTACGGCTTCTCTTCAAAGCACAGCTCGCTGTAGCGGCGCACACATGTCTGTGAAGACAGAGTTCAGCACATGTGCAGGAGCTCCCGCTTCGGAGATAAGGTTGCACCGTTGTAGCTACGTGCACTCATCTGTGAAGCCGGAGCTTCTGCGTATGCGCAGAACTTGCTTCGCTGTAGCTGCACGCTGAAGAGAAGCCATAGGTGGGAGCAAAAGGGGCTACTGGCGTGTGGAGTATACGTAGCTTCTGCTCCACTACACGGCTACTAGACGCTCCAGTAGCCTCTCAAGAGAATTTGAATATATATAAGATACCATTTTTATTTAGTTCGAGAGGAACTAAAAGTTTAATTAAAACTGGTGCCATAGATTTGATAAACCTGACACCGGATCTGCCTTATTTGGTGGATCCTCGATGGTAGGTTTCCTTTAAAGAAAAGAATTCCAGTTTTCAGATCACATCAGGCTTCTGGAGAAAGGAGATGCACTGTGAAATACATAGTTGGAAATGTGAGATGCAGATTCAAATCCAGTTGCAGCCTATTTTTTAAGTGCCTTTATTTCTGATTCTGAAGATCATAGAACCTCAGACCTGATGTGATCTGGAAGATGAGATTCTTATGCTTAAAAACATGTTTCTATATAAATATTGAAAGATGTAGCAGGATTGGACCTGATATATGACATAGCGCAATGGGAGAAATCATAGCTCAAAATAATAGAGGAGGTCTCAAGAGGAGGACCTCCTATTATTACATCCATATGTCCTGATGACCATATCCTAAACTTCTTCTCTAGATCTTGTGTGGCATAGATTGCTGCAACTTTTAAAGAGGGTGTCATGATCAACTAGACCAGTGGTGGCATACCTGTGGCACGGGTGCCAGAGGTGGCACTCAGAGCCCTTGATGTACCACGTTCATAGCTATTTTAAAGTTACGGGAACTGCAGGAGTAAGGAAGAAGTGTGGACAGAGCTGAATTAACATTGAAACTCCTGCTGTGAGCCCTATTATTCTAGCTGTTCAGGGGACTTAAGAGGGAAGCTACAATAATAATCTCAATAGCTCCTCCTTCTTTCTACTGTATTGGTGTCCTCAGGACGCAATACAATTAAACCTGTGGCAGAGCAGGGAACAATGGGGGTCATTTAATAAGGGCCCGATTCGCGTTTTCCCGACGTGTTACCCGAATATTTCCGATTTGCGCCGATTTTCCCTGTATTGCCCCGGGATTTTGGTGCACGTGATCGGATTGTGGCGCATCGGCACCGGCATGCACGCGGCGGAAATCGGGGGGCGTGGCAGAGCGAAAACCCGTCGGATTTGGAAAAACCGCCGCATTTAAAAAAAGAAATGTGTCGCTTGGGACGCGCTTACCTTCACTTGGTCCGGCCCGGTGAACTCCAGCGCCTTCAGATGCTTTCTAGCGCAGCAGCGCCACCTGGTGGACGGCGGAGGAACTACCTTGATGAATCCCAGCCGGACCCGAATCCAGCGCAGAGAATGCGCCACTGGATCGCGAACGGACCGGGTAAGTAAATCTGCCCCAATAAGTTACTGAGGAAATTCCTAAATTGGCACTCTGTGAAAAATATGTGGGTTTTGGTTGTAGTTTGGGCACTTGGTCTCTAAAAGGTTCACCATCACTGACCTAGACCCCTGATCAGTTAAAAAGTCTAATTATTTTTTGGTGGTGTATTTATAGGAAATAGTTGGGGTTGCCGATCATTTGTTATACACTACAGTTAGAGTCCGAAGTCGAACACCTCTCCACCTTTAGCATATTGTCCGTCGGACCGAAATTTGTTCTTCCGAATGCAGTATATAAAAGCTGATTCATGGGGTTCCAGATGTCTAATTTCCATTGAACTATGTAAAAGTCAGTAATATTTTTAGAGTGGAAAACCCCTTTAAATCTCTCCTGCAATGTTGCAGCTTAGTGAAAAGAAACCCCATAAAAATAAGACAATTATATAATTAAAACAGTCCGTTCCGATACATTGAGGCACCTGGTATGCGCTGACTGTGAGAATAAGAATGTGTTCCCACTTCTATTATTTTCCTGGAATGAATTATATTGTAAACTGCCCCATTTATAGATGTTGTGGGTGTAAATCATGTGCATTAGTCTGTTGGGATGCGGTGTGCGCATTACAGAGAAACACTGTTATCCAAGCAGCACAAGTCTCCTCTCATCGACAAGGTTAAATGCTCGGCCTGATACCTGACTATTTATTTCGGCTGTACTCTTTAGCTGGAAGAAATAAACAGGGCGCTTGTCCAGGACATGGGACACGGCTTCGCATCTGCTGGTTAAATAAACATTCTTCGCCCAGCATCTGACACCCTATTATATGTGACAGATCCAATTCATCCGCTCCTTGGCTCAGAATCTCTCATTCCAGCCTCCCTTGATGATTTGAAACCCAACAAGTTGTCTGTGTCTATAGAGTAAGCATTCAACTATAAGAGACATCTCATTTGCATACCGTTACCCACAATGCTTCACCGATGAGCAGAATGCACTTCGTCAGCTACTGCATAGCTAATTCGATGCTGACAGACCTAGCGGCTGCCCGATCCTCTACACTTTGTGTAATAGACCTCTACCGTTTCCGACGCTTATCTTTCCACTGTGTTGTTTTTCATTAAAAACCTATTCTTTTTTCTAGGCCCCGGAGCGGGGTTGATATTATAAATATATTGGATTTAGTGTCCATCACGGAAAAACATGGAGCTGATATTACCTGATGTTAGTATAAACAGAGTCTCTGTTATTAAAGATTACAGCCGCTCGCCCGCAGAGATTCTGGATTATCAGTTGGGTTTTTTCCAGAGCGGAAAATAAAAAAATAATAACGTCCATAGAAAAAATATTCCAAAATATTGAAAATTAATAGCCGAATAATATAAGTCAACTAAAACAAGCACTCTGTTGGCAACTGGTGAAAATTTGCAAACTTTATCGTACATTTTGTGTCAGAAATTTAGTTAAAAATACAGACTGTCCCCTACTTAAGAACACCCGACTTACAGACAACCCCTAGTTACAAACGGACCTCTGGATATTGGTAACTTACTGTACTTTAGCCTTAGGCTACAGTAAACAGCTATAACAGAGCTTTCTGCAATGAAGCTTTATTGTTAATCATGGTTCTTATGACAATCCAACATTTTTAAAATCCATACAGTTATAAAATATACAGTTCCGACTTACATACAAATGCAACTTAAGAACAAACCTCCAGAAACTATTTTGTACGTAACCCGGGGACTGCCTGTACAAAATAATTCCCCAATGATATATATCGGACTTGTAAATTAATCCACAGGATTTTTCCACCAAAATCTATTAAAGGGAGGCTTCCAGCTCCCAAATCACTATACAAGTTAGTTAATCCAGTGTTATGTAGAATACTTTATTAACTTTCCAGATTTCCAGTAATTTTGGAGAAAATTCTGTTTCCATATTTATGCAAATTAAGCCCTTGGTGCCAGGGGTGGGGACAAGACTCCCGATCCACCCCTTTTCTTCTTTGTATGGGACCCATTGCAACTAAAAAATGTAATTTACACAATTCTTAATGTTTCCTGTAGAAATATGGTGAAGAAAAATTATAACAGGTGCACCAGTAGTTATGACCACGCCTCTGGTGCACCCAGAAGTTAATTTGCATAGAGATAAAAACTGAATTTACTGTAGTACGGCGGGCATACATCGGCGCCGCTCACCCCCCGCCCCTCTCCGTAGGAAGATACAGCGCACGGCGCCGTATCACGGGAAAAGATAGGACATGTCTCCCGTACAGGGCTGTGAGTACATAGAAGTGTATGGGGGACGTATATCGCCCGTATATACGTCCCCCATACATGTGTGTGAATGTACACTAAGAGATCATTACAATACAGAAAAGGTATGTATGGAAAGCTGATAAAATGTTGGTGTTTCCCGTTTACCTATGGCAGCTGCTGCAGCTGTTACTTAGAGCAGAGCGGGGCTGTTAAAGGCCTTGTTCCAAGTTTTATACTTTTCCCCTTTTTATAGGGAATGAAAGTCTGATTGCAGAATGGACCCCCAAATTAAGTGAGTACATGGTTCCATTCTCAATAAATGAATTAATCTGCAAGTCATGCAAGTCATGAATGCAATACTATGTAAAGGCTGGGAACATTACTTGGCCATTTCCGACACTCTTGTAGACAGTGATTGAGCCAAACCCTGTGTCCAGAGATTTGCAGAACTACTGTTGTATTAAATTATTGAGAATAGGACCCCTGCCAAAGTGTTTTTGTATTAAAAATTGGTTTTACAGAAAAAAAGATATGTTATATTGTACCTTTCATTAGCATCTGCTGTGTGACTAGGCAGTTGCCTATTGGGAGGGGCTGGAAAGGAGCAGTTTCCCCCCACCACCACCCTTGGGAAACAGCTACTCCATGTGGCCTTTTCAAATATATGAAAACACCCATCACTGGGCTTAGTGATGCCCCCTTCTCCTCTACAGCCAATCCAGAGTGTATATTTGAAAAGGTCACATGGCAACTGCCTAGTCACACAGAAGATGCTAATGAAAGTTACAATATAACATATCTTTTTTTCTGTAAAACCTATTTTTTTTATACAAAAACACTTTGGCAGTGTATGTACTATGCTCTGTGGGGACTGGGAGAGTGCTAAAAAAGGGTCTCCTAGTGACAAGTTCCCTTTAAGTATGCTTTGGTTAAAACCACCAAATCGATGTAGTTGATTTCCTTTAATACAAAGAACCAAGACCCAACCCCTGAGCACTTGAAAAAGTCAAAACTGTATAAGAAATTTAAGATGGTCACTACCCTCATGTTGAGATATCTGGAGCCAAGATATGTGTGTTAGACCTGACCAGACACAAAGCATTTAAGGGATCATTACTTGTATTGTCCGATACGCTCTAAGCTGCATTATAATGAGACAAGCTATAACTGAGGAGACTTAGAAGTCTTTGCTGTGCCTTCTCTTAGCTTCCAGACATCAACATTTAATTCAGGTCACCGTCAATCTCCAGACCCAAGAAAGCAGATTTTGTTGCCCGAGATAAGAGCACTGCCTGTGAGGCGGCTGTCATTGTGGACTCTAGATAGGCCTGGCTTCTTTATCTTCTATGGAATATGGGGCAGAGTGCTGCAGCGTTTCAATTCTGAAATTCACTCTTTTTAGTTAAAGGAAACCTAGAAACAAATATAGCAGCCGATCCCTGAAGAATTGGAAGCATCTGTCTGCAGAAGCTGGCATCATGGTGAAAAGTGCGTCTCAGCAGATAAGACAAACAGCTCGGTATTACTCGGCGCGCTGACACACATTAACAAGCAGCTACTAATATGGATCTGTATTTGTGCCTGACGCAGCTTAGCAAAGCTCTCAGCTTGTGAATGGTGTATTCGGACGCCTTTGATAATTACATAAAACACATACAGTATCTAAATACAGGAACAGCTAATGCTGAATAAAAATGGCATACTGCCGCTTTCTAGCAGCAAAATAATACAACAGCTATAAAGACTGACTTCATCTTTAACATGAAAATTAGATAAGTCTGCTCCAGTAACCCAAAACTAGGATGTGTGTTACATGTTCTGCAATTCTCTTCTTGAGGGAACGTATAGTACTCCCGATATACTGTACTCTACAGATGTTACAATAAGCCAAGTAAACAACATATTTAGTGTTGCAATTTATAAACGACTTAATATTTCTAGGCTTATTGCCTTGATCAGAAGAAAAAACTTTTTTGTTGGTCATAAATTTGCATACATTACACCTATTTCCACCACAGGCATAAGAGCCTTTTGTATCTAGCCATGTATTTGTTTTGCCCTGTGGTATAAAAGAAAATGTGGAGGGTGAAACTAAATTCCCTATTGTGCACGCTCTTCTAGAAACAAACTGACACCCTGGACTGGCTTTCCGTGCACCGAGAGCTAAGGAGGAACAGGACCTCGTCTATATTGAGGATGCAGCATATGTGAGTGAGCGGTGGCTTTCTTTCTATTGTTTCTTACACTGGAAACCTCCGATAACGCTAACTTACACTGCTGCGCTGTACATTACAAATGGCGGACCGCTCTCAAGCATTCATGAGGGGACGGGATTGTGGCCGGGATTAGGAGCATGATGCATGGCAGTGACCGTGGACCGCTTTGAGAGCGGTCCAGCGTTTCTATTGTACAGAAAAGTGGTGTTTGTTAGCGGTATCGGAGATTTCCAATAATGCTAACATTGTAAAACTGCCGCTTTTGTTTTAGCACTAGGAGCTGCATACTAAAGTAAGCAGCTTATAGTGCCGTTTTTCAGGGTGAAAATTGTACAAATTTTGTTAAAGGATTTCTACCTTCAAAGTCACACATGATAAACTAGAGACACTACACATAGATTTAGGTACAGGACTATGGTAATCTAGTTATATTTGTTATTCATGACCTCCCTCCTTCTAAAATCAACTTTTAAAATTATGCTAACGAGCCTGAAGGACTCGATGGCTACCAAAGCCCCTCAGTGCTCAGGCCTCACATGCTGTTACAATGTGCCTCCATCTCCCCTTCTGCTCCATAGCATTTCAAGCCTTCCTCTGCCTGACATAACTTACTGCAGAAGAGGAAGTTTGAGCACACTGTGCTCCTGCACAGTGTGACAGCCTGTGCATCTGCAGCACAGAGGGTCTCTAATAACGCTCCTCTGAGAGCCGTTCTAGCCCACGAAGGAGGGAAAGAGACTATTAATAAAAAATATAAGAAGATTATCACTGTCGCAAGGTCTGGATCTATGAGTAAGTGTCCCTGGTTTATCATGCTTATTTTTTTTTAAATTTATTGGTGTTTACACAGATCATACATAGAATAAAGCATCAACATATACACCACTTAACCCCTTAAAGTCACAGCCCTTTTTGGTTTTTGCATTTTCCTTTTACACCCACCTTCAAAAATCTATAACTTTTTTATTTTTCCATGTACAGAGCTGTGTGATGGCTTATTTTCTGTGAAACAAATTACACTTCAAAATGGTGGCATTTAATATTCCATGCCGTGTACTGGGAAGCGGGAAAAAAATTCCAAATGCAGTGAAATTGTTAAAAAAACGCATTTGTGCCGTATTCTTGTGGGTTTGGATTTTACAGATTTCACTGTACGCCCGAAATGACATGTCTATTTTATTCTTTGGGTTGGTATGATTAAGGGGATACCAAATTTGCATAGGTTTTATAATGTCTTGTGTCACCCCCTCATCCTTATAGACTGTGAGCTCTTGCGAGCAGCGCCCTCATTCCTATTGACTGTTTGTACTCTGTAATGTAATATTACATTTGTAAAGTACTGCAGGATATAATGGTGCTATATAAATAATGATTATCATTATTATTAGAACCTGACATAGACACATAGGAGGGGACTGACCGCATTTCACTAGGAATAAAAGTAATGAGTTTTGTTAAACATAGAATTAGAAATGTGGCATGAAGTTTATATTAGTCATTATTAAGGCCATTCAGACCTGGGAGCCTTATTATTCTTAGTCGTTCTTAAAGGACATCTACCACCAGGAGCAAAGATTTTAACCCAAGCACACTGGTATACTGGTGTGTGCCCCCTCTTGTAGGATCTGCTATTCTTTTAGCTTCTTATATCCTTTTTTACAAAAAAGGCTTTAAAAAGTATGCAAAGGAGCCTTAGGGGTATGAGATACTCCTATGCAAATGACTGACATCCTGTATAATGATGTGACACTCCTGGTACTGGCTCCTCTATATGCTTCTTTGTTCTGGCGCCCCCTGTAGCCTGTGTGTGTATGAGATACTCCTATACACATGACTGACAACCTGTATAATGATGTGACAATCCTGGTGCTGGCTCATCTATTCTGGGGCCCCCTGCAGCCTGTGTGTGTATGACAAACTCCTATACTCCTGAATGACAGCCTGTATAATGATGTGACACTACTTGTACTGGCTCCTCTATGTGCTTCCTATTGCTGGCTGCTGTGCCCTCTACAGTCTCTGTGTGTATGAGATACTTCTATACACATGGATGACAGCCTGTATAATGATGTGAGGTATAATCTTGTAATGGCACATGTGCAAAAAAAAACAAAGATATTACTATATGCGCATAATTTCCTCCGCTACATCACGGAAAAGGGTCTCAATTTTTGTGTCTGCTTTTGCATGACTAATGACTGTTATTGCTGTTCTAAGAAATTTATGTTTGGTTTTGCGAAATTTGTAACAATAATCCCCTTTAGCCCATCTGGAGGCATTTTGCAAAACCAGTCCGTTATCCTTCTGTGTTGATATTGTACTGTTTTGCTTTTTCTCCCTGTATTTCTCCTATTGTATTCTGCAATCAGGGGGACATAAGACAAGGGGGGAAACAAGATGCCAAATAATAAAAGACTGGCAAAAGGGGGGACGGGAGCGACTACTCCGACCCCAAAAGATCAGAGAAGAGTGGAAAAAGTTAGAGATAATGCTAAATCTAAATTAAACAAATATGCTCTTTCCCCAAAAACAGATGACTCCGACAGGCTTTCGATGGGTGGTCTCGCGATGGGCGGTTGTGAGAAGGCTAATTAGGCGCTGACTGGGGATATATCCCCTAACATTTCTTTAGATAACATCTCTGCCTCTAGCATGATAGAGATCTCAGGACTCGATAAAAATGAGGATGGCAATGCTAGTATTACCCAAGAAAGAATTCATGGGAAGGAGTATCCAACCCCTCCCACCCTTAGTCAAATTCTGGAGGCAGTTTTGCAATGCAGGGGTGATATTAAGGTTCTATCAGTGGAAATCACACATGTGAAGGAGGAACTGTTTGGGAAAGCGCCTTGATACAGCGGAAGACCACATTTCGGATGTTGAAGATAAATTATCCAAGATAGAGGCAGAGTCAAAATCTCTTAAAACAGAATTAAAAGACCTAAAAAAATAGATAGTTGATATACGTTGAGTTGTGTGGTTTTTTTCTTTCTCTTTTTTTTTTTTCTCGGGCTCTCTCTCCACTAGCCAGTTCTCCTCATCGCAACACAGTCAATGCAATGATTGTTATCTTCCTGGTGTTCTTGTTGTTCTATGAAAGTATTGTCCTGGAACATTAGGGGGTTGGGCTCCCAAAGTAAGCGGGTAGCGGTCTTTGACCTTATTAATAATCATCGCCCAGATATTATTGCTTTACAAGAAACCCATCTTTTGCCTGACTCGATTCATAAGATCCAGAAAAAATATTTTGATCGATCGTACCACGCCTGCTTCTCTTAATATTCCTGGGGGTCTTACTTCTCTTACATAAAGATTTGGAGTTCCAGGAGATTCGGGTGAGGGTGGACACGGAGGGACAATATATATTTTTTCACTGTACCATAGAGGGCAAAACTTGGGTAATAGGTAATATTTATATCCCACTCCCCATTTCTGTTTCTATTTTGTTAGAATTTTATATTTTCTACACAAAGGTGGTGGGGCGAATATGTTGCTTATAGGTGACTTTAATACTATTTTGGTTCTAAATCTGGACGTTGCCCATGTAGGCTCAGGCAATCACAACCCTCACGTTTTAAAAAATAAAGTTGACACTTTTGGGTGGTACGAGATTTGGCGGGAAATAAATAATGATAAAAGGATATTTATTCTAAAACTCACAATGTATTTTCTTGCTTAGACATGGCATTTACTAATAAAAAAACACTTAAAATATGCACTCATTGTAAATATGGAATTAGAGGGGTCTCTGACCACGCCCCCTTGGTTTGCAATATATCCACCGGGAAAAGGGTAAATAATGGTTGGTTTAGAATTTCTCTGACATGGATTGACACTTGAGGGAAGAGCGATTGGGTGGTAACATATATCAATTAATTTTTCACGCTAAATAAAGGGAAATCTCCGGTGGATTTGGTTTTGGATACAGCTAAGTCCTTTATGAGGGGTATATTTAAGGCCCAAATTCTTACATACAAGAAGGATATGAGTAATAATATAAGGGAACTTGAAAACAAAATTCACACGTTAGATGAAAAATACCTGACTGATCCATCGGATCAGAATAGACTGAACTGGGAAGAGGCACAAAACCTTTTAGTTAACTTAGCCCAATATCAGGCAAATAGGAAAATTACTACAGAAGCTAGGCGTGGGTACATCGAAACAAATATACCAGGGAAAATGTTAGCTAATTTGATCAAAGAGGATAGAAAACATACCATCATTAGGACTATAGAAAAACCAGGAAGGGGGTCCCTCCACCAGACGGAAAATATATTAGAAGCCTTTGTGGACTAATACGAGGAGCTGCTTAAATCAAAAAGTACACTTTTATCAGTTGAGATAGCTCAATATATTAATCAGGTCTCGTTGATATCTCTATCTGTTCAAAAAAAGAACATTGCTTGATTCCCCAATTTGTTATGAGGAGATAGAGGAGGTTTTGGCCCTGACAGCTAGGGGGAGCTCCCCGGGGTTGGACGGGATCCCGTTTGAGTTATATGTTGTTTATAAGGATGTACTTATTAATCACCTCTTGGTTTGGAATCACTCTCTAGGTAAGGGGTCCCTCCCTCCCTCTATGAGGGAAGCCTTAATAACCTTGATACCTAAAGCTGGGAAGGACAATACCAAACTTGAATCCTACCACCCGATTTCTCTGATTAATACTGATAAGAAGCTTCTCGCCAAAATTTTGGCTGAGCGACTTAAAAAATGTATTAGGAGTGTGGTCCATGTGGATGAAAGGGGATTTATGCCCGGTTTCTCCACAATGAACAATCTCAGGAGGTTAAATCTCCAGTTGGTACAATCGAATGTTAGATGCGTCAAAAACATTTGACACACTAGAATGGGACTATATATGGTTAACCCTGGAAGCCATGGGTTTCGGCAACAGATTTATAGCATTAGTAAAAATATTATATAACGACGCCTCTGCAAGGGTTCTAGTTAATGGGGAGATCTCAAGGGAGTTGAAATTGAGCAAAGGCTCTAGACAGCGCTGTCCATTATTGCCTCTACAGTTCGCTTTTGCCTTAGAACCACTGGCTTGTGGGATTCCTCAGTCACAAGATATTCTGGGTTTTAGGTATGGTGAGACTCATGAAAAAATATCATTATACGCAGATGACATCCTGCTTTTTTGCTGTGTCTCTTACATATGTATAGCAGAACAAATCAGGCACTTGTGTAGCTGATGTCTGTGTCTCACACATGTATATAGCAGAACATGTCATGCACTTGTGTAGCTGATGTCTGTGTCTCACACATGTGTATAGCAAAACATATCATGCACTTGTGTAGCTGATCTCTGTGTCTCACACATGTGTATAGCAGAACATGTCAGGTACTTGTGTAGCTGATGTCTGTGTCTCTCACATGTGTATAGCAGAGCATGTCAGGTACTTGTGTAGCTGATGTCTGTGTCTCTCACATGTGTATAGCAGAACATGTCAGGTACTTGTGTAGCTGATGTCTGTGTCTCTCACATGTGTATAGCAGAACATGTCAGGTACTTGTGTAGCTGATGTCTGTGTCTCTCACATGTGTATAGCAGAACATGCCAGGTACTTGTGTAACCGATGTCTGTATCTCTCATGTGCATAGCAGAGTATGTCAGGTACTTGTGTAGCTGATGTCTGTGTTTCTCACATGTGTATAGCAGAACATGTCATGCACTTGTGTAGCTGATGTCTGTGTTTCTCACATGTGTATAGCAGAACATGTCAGGCACTTGTGTAGCTGATGTCTGTGTCTCTCTCATATGTATAGCAGAGCATGTAAGAGACTTGTGTAGCTGATGTCTGTGTCTCACACATTTGTATAGCAAAACATGTCAGGTACATGTTTAGCTGATGTCTGTGTCTCTCACATGTGTATATAGAACAGTCATGCACTTGTGTAGCTGATGTCTGTTGTCTTCACAATGTGTATAGCAGAACATGTCAGGCACTGGTACATGATGTTCTGTGTCTCTCTCATATGTATAGCAGAGCAGTAGAGACTTGTGTAGCTGATGTCTGTGTCTCACACATTTGTATAGCAAAACATGTCAGGTACTTGTGTAGCTTATGCCTGTGTCTCTCTCATGTGTATAGGAGAACATGTCAAGTACTTGTGTAGCTGATGTCTGTGTCTCACACATGTGAATAGCAGAACATGTCAGGTACATGTTTAGCTGATGTCTGTGTCTCTCACATGTGTATAGTAGAACATGTCATGCACTTGTGTAGCTGATGTCTGTGTCTCCACATGTGTATAGCAGGCATGTCAATGTACTTGTGTAGCTGAGTGTCTGGTCTCACACATGTGAATAGCAGAACATGTCAGGTACATGTTTAGCTGATGTCTGTGTCTCTCACATGTGTATAGCAGAACATGTCCGGCACTTGTGTAGCTGATGTCTGTGTCTCACACATGTGTATAGCAGAGCATTTCAAGTACTTGTGTAGCTGATGTCTGTGTCTCTCACATGTGTATAGCAGAACATGTCAGGTACTTGTGTAGCTGATGTCTGTGTCTCTCACATGTGTATAGGAGAACATGTCAGGTACTTGTGTAGCTGATGTCTGTGTCTCTTTCGTGTGTATCAAAAGACAGAATGTCAGCAGATAAAGCATAAACACTAGCAATGCTTTACTATACATTACATGTAGATATGAGCAGGGGGAGGAGAGGGGTGACAGGGGTGACATGACTTTCTCTCTCCATGTGACCAGCCTCATTTACATAAATAAAAGATGATTTTAGAATGATTAATGTATGAATTGACTAGATAAAGGCTGGGATGGAATCCATGTGGCCTGCTCCAACAGGTAGTGGTGACAGAACTAGTGACAGAGACCTGATGACAGGTGTCCTTTAAATAGGCTGTGATAATGAGTCAAATTGTTCTGTAGAAAGAGCAGACAGATGAATGTCAATTACAATGACTTATGCCACAACATGCACGATTGACCAAATCCCACCAGGGGATTTATAAGGGGTAGATCTGGAATTATATTGTACCAGACAATAATAGATATCAACAATCTCAAATAAATGGTGATTAGACCCAAATGTACAAAGAAAAGTTCATTCCGTGATTGCTGGCTTTTTATGATTTCCTCACACTCTTCCTCAAGGTTTGCATATGCTAACCAAATATCAATTAGATTAGTGGTGAGCAGCAAACAACAATTAAAATTGACAGGTTTGAAATAAATGAGGGGACGTGCAACCCCAATTTACTATATTATCACAAACAACTAGAAACTGTCAGAGTATGATACTGTAGTTTGACAAACAATTAGATAATGGGGCACATTTACTTACCTGGTCCCTGTGCAATCCCCGAGGTGCGTTGTCTGACGTGGATGAAGTCTTCTGCAACTCAACAAGATCATGCACCCGATATCCTGCATGTGTCGCTTCCCCGCTGAGGTCCGCCAGAGTTCCCCTTCTTCTTCCCGGTGTATGTGAATGCATGTCTTGTGCCAAAAATTGACTTGTTAAATCCTGTGAGTAGTCCAAATCCGTTGGATCGTCCGTCGGCCCGCCACCCCCAATTTGTGTTGCGTGAAAGCTGGTGCAATTGCGACACAATTTGATCGTGTGCGGCGCAATCCCCGAAAACGTTGGTCGTATATATACGCCCCCCATACAGCCGTGTAAATGTAGCCCTAGCTGTACATGTTCTAATTTGTGTAGTGTAAGAATTTAAAAGTATTTGCTAACTATCCTATTTGTGACAATGTGTGGGCGCTCTGCAGGAGATCTTGGGAAGTTGTGAACTGTTGACACTAAAGGCTTTGGTTAACATGCTGTAGTACTGTTTTGCATGGTTTTTATGCCCCAAGAATGAACATTTACATTACTCACACAATCAGCAGCCTTTTGAGAACTTGGTAAGTAGGAGACAGTTCTTTCCCTAAACTCAGTTTTTCTATTATTACCAACTGAAATCTGTCTCCTCTCTTAAACGGTCACCCAAATATAATTAATAACTTGAAAAATAACTTTTGAGTTATTGCTGCTTCAGTGTAGTTTTGTGCTGACTTTCTTTTGCCCATTGCGTATAAGCAAGTTGGTAGCGGCATCCAGTTGGGCCACAGCGGGGCTTGGAGGTGAGGATGTTCTCTTGATGGTTGATGCGATTAAAGTCCACATAAGAAAATCCAAGACTGATGTTTACGTTCATTGTTTAAATGGGCTTTAGATTCTGTGGGGGTTCCCCCTTCTAATTTCGGTACTCATTCTTTCCGTATAGACACGGCAACGACTGCTGACGCAGCGGGGCTTTCTGACGCTGACACCATGCGTATTGGCAGGTCCTCCCCGTAGAATCCAGCTATAGCTTGCATGAATGGGATGAGGGAAGGAGGGATAGACTGGCGTACAAGCCATGATAAATTTCCCCCACCCAATTTAAAAAAGTTTTCCAGGCAAAATGAATCTGTGCCAGAGACTGAATTCCGGGCATCATAGTGCTAACAGTGTAGTCATTAAATTATTGGCTCTGCTGTGTATCAACTAAGCAGGAATTTTATGCATCATATATCAATATAATGCAATGACTTCAGGCTCAGGCCGTGACATGGCCCTTTTCACCTTCTTTGATCACAGATTGATCATGGATAACCACAGAATCCCTTTAATGCGAAGTTGATATTCTTAACACTCTTTGACGTATATATACATATACGTCATAGAGCGTTAAAAAATATGATGAGGACTCACAAATTGAGTTCTCTTTATAGAGACATGGGGTTTTCTGCATAATGCCCAATGCCTCTTTTTACCATTTTGCAACATTAAAATTTTTTAATAAAAAGTGATCAAACGATCATACATTCCTCGAAATGGTAGCAATGAAAACGTCAGCTCATCTTGCAAAATATGACACCTTACACAGCACTATACTCTAAATTATGAAAAAGTTATTATTGTCAGAAGATGGCGAAATTAAAATGATAATTTCTAATTAATAATTTTTTAATTAATAATTTTTTACATACACAAAATAGCATTTTTTAAAATGTATTACAAAAATTTACAAATTACAAAAACAAATATATATATATATATATCCTGCATAAATTTAGTATCCCCGTGATCCTACCAAACCAAAGAGTATACAGCAAAATCCTGCAAATACATTTTCACCAATTTCACTGCATTATGATTTTTTTTCCCTCTTCCCGGTACCAGGTATGGATTAATAAATACTTTATTTTAGTTTTTTACAGAGAAAATAAACCCACATACAACCCTGTTCACGGAAAAATGAAAAAGTGAAAGAAAAAAGGCTGCTTCCCCCACTAAATTATAATCAAACCCCCATGTTACATACAACTTCCCAGAATAAATTATATTATGTGTGGCGTCCCTTATATTAATATTGTATAAAGTGCACCCTCCATATAACATAAAGTGTTTCCCCAAATTTTACTTTGCACAGGACCTTATATTACAACACATCTGTGCTTGGGCCGCAATAGGAGACTTTATTTAGTGAATTAATAGTCCAAGGAGTAAACTTCCTATAAATCATTGGAATTTTTAATGGCAATATATTTTGCATATGTATAGTATATATAGTGGGGCACATTTACTTACCCGGTCCTGTTGAAGGATGAAGTCTGGCACGATCATGCTCCCGATATCTTGCATGTGTCGCTTCCCTGCTGAGGACTGCCGGAATTCTTCTTCCCGATGTATGTGAGTGCATTGTCTTGCGACACAATTTGAATTTTAAATCCAGCACTTAGTCCGATTCAGTCGGATCGTTTCACGGACATGGCCCCGTTTTGTGTCGCATGAAAATCCAATTGCGAACGCCAAAAACCCCAGTTAAATGCTGTGCAAATACATAGATGCCAAGTTTATTTTTGGCTGCTTTCCTTTACATCTTTTCTGTTCAATCTGCTGGGAAAACATCAAACTACAATTTCTACTATCCAAAACAGAACAGCTATTGATTAACGGAAATGATAATGACTGCTGACAAAGGCTTAGAAAGACATGGACAGCTTTTCTTTTTACAGATCTCTAAGAAAAAGCTTTAAAAGGTGTATCAGTCAGGGTGTGTGGAAAATGAGGCTGATTAGGACAAATAATGTTATATTTATTTCATTGTTCATTGATTTCTTTCAAGTACATTTTGTTTTGTTTTTTCCTATCACGGACTAACAAGCTGTGTTTGCTGAGGTTATTTTTAGATGTGGATATTTACCATCTCCGGCTCATAAAACCTGTACTTCAATAGTAAAGTCTTATAGGCAAATATGTATAAAAAATACATATATACTAAACATTTTTCACCATGTAAACTGATGGCTGTACATGGATGTTAGGAAGGACAACCTCTTTAATAACAGCGGTGGTGACATAATGTGAATGTGAATAATTAGCAGCTCGGAGTTCCGTACATCTCGTCTCTGCACTCCGGCCTGCTTTTTATAAGTCTTGTTAAGATTAGTGAAGACCACTGGCGGGATCAAGATGAAGAGGAGCATAGGTGAATATGTGTAGGTATATGTTACTTTGGTAGATTTCCTTTAAGGACTTCTGACTTACAGATGCCCTCTAGTTACAGATAATGGGGCTCATTTACTGAGGGCCCCGCGGACTGAACTTTCGTCGGACATCCCAACGAATTTCATTTTGTACTGCCGGGACAGGGATTTAAAAGGGGTTTTTGGCTCACGTGATCGGATTTTGGTGCAATCGTGCCGGCTTTCATGCAACAGAAATCCAGGGGTGGGCCATCGGACGATCCGACGGATTTGGACAAACCACAGAATTTAACTTCAAAATTGTGTCACAAGCCAAGCACTTACATGCATCGGGAGGAAGATGGGGAACTCCAGCTGACCTGAGCGGGGAAGCGCCACATGCAGGATATCGGGCGCACGATCTAAGTGAATCGTGGCACAGTGCATTCCGGATGGACAATGCACTTTCAGGAACTCTGAGGGACTGGGTAAGTAAATGTGCCCCAATCTCTCTTCCCACTGTGACCTCTGGTGATGGTCTATGGATGCTTTACTATAGTCCCAGACTGCAATGATCAGGTGTAAGGTGTCTGTAATGAAGTTTTGTTGATACTTCTTGTTCCCATGACAGAACGAAATATTGAAAATCCAATTGTCACTGGGGCAAAAAATACTATGTACAGAGTCACAACAATACACCAATAATATGTGATGTCTTATTTTGTTGGTATATGTCCCACCTGATCTCTCAAGCACTGCAGAATATGATGGTGTTATTTAAAGGACATCTACCACCAGCATGAAGGACTGTAAACCAAGCACACTGACATACTGTTGTGTGCCCCCTCCTGCAGGATCTGCTTTTCTTTTAGCTTATTAAAATTATGCCTTTTAAAATTATGCAAATGAGCCTGAGGGGCTCAAGGCTCAATATGTGTTAATGGAGCCTGGACATCATTTTTAAATCCCTTTTTCTTCTTAATAACAAGCTTCTTTAAGAAGCTTAAAGAAAATCAGATCCTACCAGAGAAGGCACACAACATTTTGTCTTGGTGTTTGATTTATAAGACTTGATCCTAGTGGTAGATGTCCTAAGTATAGAATTATTTATCTCACATCTTTACGCTGTACTTCAAGGTCAGGAATTGGAAGGACCATTTCAAAATCAATGCAAACGCACCGGAGCTCAAAGTTCATAAAGGTGTCCATGGCACCATCATCAGCAAACCTCCGATAATGCTAGCAGGCATTGCTATGATGTACAATAGAAATACAATAGAAACTGTCATCACATCTCTGATCTGTCTCATCTCTCTTTCTATTTGTCCAATGTTCAGAAGGCAAATGAAAGTGGATATAAACCTTGTACCCTGATAATCTAACCACATTGTCAGCACACAGAACTAGAGGGATCATGACGCGTCTGCTTAGAGAGTTCCCGCCCACACTCTGGAATGTTACACTGACCATAACTGAGTGATCGGAGTTAAAACAGCAATAAAACTGAGTAACATTGTAAAGTAAAGGGTTAAAAATTATCTTTATTGTGTAAACATTCCTAGGGGAATGAAATTTGAGAATTGTCTTTTGTGGGCAAACCCCTTTAACAGCTCCATGCCATATAGCTGTATATTTTAAACATTATTTCAAATTGTATTACACATAAGGCTACAAACAAGACACATTTAAAATTATATATATATATATATATATATATATATGTATAAGCCCCAAGTGTATGGATCTATAAACATTTTTGCCATTTTGCAAGACATAAAAAATTGAATAAGAAAGTCAGTCAAAAAACAGTAGCAATAATAAAATTACACTATACACAGGTCCGTCCACAGAAGTATGAAAAGTTATTAGCATCAGAGAAGAATTTTTTTTTTGTACACAACTTTTTATTTTTGTATATAACATTTACAGACAGTACATTTTACAGACAATGCACATCACTTGTATGTTTCACATGGCAGACAATCCTACATTTCCAGTGGAACCCTCTAAGATTCAATCTATTGGCAAAGGGAGGGATTTTGGCTAGGAATTTTTTGGCTCAAATCTACTGTGTGAACATACCCTTTGGCTCTGTACACACATATACAGATCTGTTAGATGTGTGGACCCTCCACCCCAGTGTCCCTAGTGCCTAGTGACAAATATGGCCCTGGGTATATAGAATGTTGGATGTCTTTGTTGTATTACTTTGCACCCTGTGTGCAAAGGTCCCTGGCTGAAGTCTCACTGCTAACATCTTACTGTATTGGCCACTTCTGATGCACTTGTTATCATTTCCAACAATATATCATGAACTTATCTTCTTCCATTGTTTGATTTGATTATGCTAATAATACTTTTCCCTTGACCTGTAGCGGACAAATAATAAACCAATGAATTATTGTTCATTGCTATTCTGAGATAAGCTTCTGTCTTGAATCTACAATCGAATATAAGCTGACCCGAGTATAAGCCAAGACCCCTAATTTTACCACCAAAACTGGGAAAGGGTGTAGTATACAGCCAGCCCCCTTGTAGTATACAGCCAGCCCCATGTAGTATACAGCCAGCCAGCCCCATGTCGTAGATAGCCAGCCAGCCCCATGTAGTATACAGCCAGCCCCTTGTAGTATACAGCTAGCCAGCTCCCTGTAGTATACAGGCATCCCCATGTAGTATACAGCCAGCCAGTTCCGTGTAGTATACAGCCAGCCCCATATAGTATACAGCCAGTCAACCCCCTGAATGCCAAGCACATTAAAAAAATAAACTTAACACTCACCCTCCGGCAATACTCACCCCCGATGCTCGGGCAGCTCCCGGTCCTCAGCACTCATCCCGGCGGCTTCTCTCTTCTTTGTTCTCTAGCTGGTAGAGTCGCTCCCATGTAATCTGCTGGCGGGCACACACTATGATGCGGCGGGAACCGCGCCAAGGACTTGGGCACCGGAGGGTGAGTATTAAGTTTATTTTTTTTAAATTGACTCATGTATAAGCCAAAGTCAGGTTTTTCAGCACATCTTTTGTGCTGAAAAACTCAGCTATACACAAGTATATACGGTATATCATATAAAAGACAATATAGATGAGGAAAAGTCTGAAAACCATATAGATTATTAGGTCAGGCTGAATTATTTATATCAAGTAGCAAAAAAACACAACAAAAATAAGAAAACTTTATTTAATTAACAATTAAAAACACAGGATTATAAGCATAAAAAAACAGAAATATTGCTGCTCCATAAATATTAATTTGAATAATACCATCAATTCACAGTATAAGATGAAATGGTACAGCAAGTGCTGTTTTTTTTCTCTAGTGTTCAGATCCTTTTATGCTTTTTATAATTTCTTTTAGTCATTAATTAAATAAATGTTTTAAATTTTTGACATAAACTTTAGGGTTTTTTTGCTCTGTAACATTATAGTATTATAGTGTAGATTAGTCAGAGAAGAGAAACAACCCACACCCAACACTACTTCTGAGGCATCAACCTTTGTAATGAAGGGGCATGAAAGGTCAGGCAGTTATGTACAAAATTATGTATATATATCGATAGATATTTCTTAGATGGATTTAATAGGTTGATGCCCACTTTTATTTTAATTAAACAAACCAGGACAAGATGAATGCATGGAATTAGTCACAGATCTTTTATGGCTTTTTGTTTTAAATGCCAATTACTCACACAGAAAACCATGTATTCAGCTTGCCAGTCTAATTTATCAGCTCCAGTTACATATTTCTCAGGCCTAATTTAATTTCTCCCTAAGATTGTCGCTGGTGATATTCATATTTGTTTATTACTAAGAAGGTATAAATCAAAATAAACAATTCTACAGCACATCTTTTTTAAAAGACATCAATCCCATGATAAAATGGGGTCTGTAGGAGCTAGATACAGTAATATATTGACAAGGAAGTTATCCTCTTTACCGTATATATTTATCTATTAGAGTCAATTTATATTTAATTTGCCTGTGGAAGAAAACCAAATGAATACAAATAGAGGGGTAAGGTAATTCATAACATAAGAGACATGAAATCTACATAATATTTTGCCTTCCTTTTTCTTTTCAACAATGTATTACCATTTTAGGTGATTCCTTTATAGGATAACTAATATTAAAGTGAAAGTATGCATCGACTATAATGTAAAATAGTTTGGAGTCCAAGGCACCTGTGGATAAAGAAAACTTCACTTTTATTGTAAGATCTGATTAAAAACCGAAATCCATGTAAGCGCAGATTGTTTTGGCAGTGCAGATCCTTTATCGAGCTAGAAAAAAGGTTTTCACATCTTTGAGACAGGGTGGCCTTTCTGTTCCCCTCACCATGGAGTCTCCCACCAGCAGCACCTGTGTGACTTTCCCTGTACTTCCATTCCTCCTTTACTGGAGCAGACATTGCCCTGGAGCTGTGCCACCGCATAACTGATAAGCCTCATCTGCCGGCATGGCAAACTTGTATGATCCAGATAAGGGAAAGACTTTCTACAACTCTTTCTTCTACCCCACCTTCTATATGTTACCCAACTAGCTGCCCTCTCCTTCTGAACCGCCATGCTTCCATCCCCACACATTTATGCGCCAATGAGTTTCTGTTTTAGGAGCAGAAAACTCTACTATAACTGTACTATACATGCAGATTTCTCATTTAGATCTAAAATCTTGACTTACAGATGGGAAATTTTCACCTTCAACGGTTGCTCAGGAGAAGTATACTATGCACAGGATGGACACTGCATAGCTTTGGCACTAGTCAAGTCCATTTGGCTGGTAAAAAAATTAAAATAAAGATATAGGTTATGCTCATGTCCAAAATGTGTTGATTTGTTAGAATATGCAGAGAGGGGTGCCCTCTCTGTGTCTGACACCTATAGGTCCTCATAGCTCCCACTGCTTTGTCCCTGCGTCAGTGCTCACTGTAGTACTGTTATTCTATTCATGAATTACCAAGCTTGGAATACATAGTCAGTGGTCCAAATTTATAAATAAGCAGTGCAAAAGAGTGTGTCAGATTCATGAATTGTGGCGCACACTCTTCATGAATCTAGCGTAACCTAAACCGCTCTGGAAGTATGCGCCAACTGTTTTTTAGCTGCACCTTAAACATAGAGCAAGCTACACAATTCTGTCAGACACTGCATGATAAATGTGGCGCATGGTCCAACTGTGCACTGGAGCGCCCCTTTAGGTACAGAAATTCGTGTTGTGTTGGGCATATTGCACTCACATCTGATTTCAGTCACGGACACTTTATAAATACATGTGCAAGCAGTTTACATGTTCTATGTAATTCAAAGTTAGACATAAAACTGGTGCAAAGCCTTTAATAAATTTGGTCATTTTTCTTCTTTTAATCCCTTACAGCAAGGGATTGTGGGAGAAAATTCAAGAAGCACTTGCAGATATGAGACTGGAGTATCAGAAATGACAAAACGACATATTGATCCCTGTAGTCACATCCAAAGCTGCAGTAATATGTAATGATATAATGTCAGATATAAGAGTGCAGCTCTGAATGTGAGTGGAGTATCACGGATTATATAATAGCAGTGCCTCACAAATTTTTAGTCTGTTTATTATTATCCTGTTATAAATACGATATTTGTGTGTATATCATTCTGTTGTTTTAAAGGCTTTTTTCTCAGTATATTTTGATGATCTCTTTCTAGTGTGTATAAAACATAGTGAATTTTCTGTTTCATGCAAAACATTATGTCTGATGAAGAGACCTTGTATTTTTGAAAGCTCACCATAAAATATTATCAATGATAATACTGCAATTCTTTCTATAAAGGTACATGGAGGTGATTGCAGTTCTGAATGTGACTGGAATATTGGAAATTATATAACAGTAGACATATGGTCTACGTGACAGGATTGCTGCTCTGGATGTGACTGGAATATCAGAGATTTGACATATCAGTAAGACCTAATGCCTCTACAACATTAGTTAACCATTGCAATTGAAATCATATTAATCACACATAAGCTGTCATACTAAGAATGTGCTTGGCTGAGCAGGAAGTGCTTACTGCACAAGGGCTGAGGAAGCAGGGGTAAGGGTGAGACAGTGTAAGAGGCAGATCACAGAGGGACAAGGGTAGCCCATTAGACTCATTAGCACAATTTTAAAAGTTGATTTTAGAAGGGAGGAGGACACATATAAGATTACCGCATTCGCTATGCCTGGATCTATGAGTAAGTGTCCTTGGTTTATCATGCTTGATTTTGATGGGAAATTTCTTTTAAGCTAAGGTATAGATGGGCATACGCATATTTGTGTGTCCTTATAGCTCTCCTGGCCTTATAATAAAACATATATATGCAGTGGCACTCTACATATTCCTGCTTTAACATGATTCTAGCAAATGATACATGAAAGCTGAGAACTTCTACTAAAACAATGGACCTCATTTATCAAAAGTGTCTAAAATTATTCTAGCTGCTCATGGCAACCAATCAGAGGAGAGCTTTCATTTTCCCACAACTGATTATAACATTAAGTCTGAGCTTTGATTGGTTGTGATGAGCAACCAAAACAGCTTTGCTCTCAGGCACTTTTGATAAATGAGATCTAATATGTTATTAAAAATAATAAAAATAAATAAAAACACAATGGTACATGCAATAATTCTATAGTGAAGTAGCAGTATTTCATATACCTATAAAAGCATCTGTAAGTAGGGTATATACCAATGTAAATAAACAATGTTACATAAAACAGAATAAGGTATAGATTTGAACCTTATATAGTCTGCAGTCGCTCTTGCATGAAATATGTGATAAAATATTTGATAAGACAAGCTGGGCTAGTGGGTTTGCTGACACTAAAGTTACACCAAAAATGAAGGAGATGAAAAAAGTGGAAAATAACGAACCATACAATGCCTTTAAAAATGATCTAAGGTTTAAATGTCACCATATTGCAGATAGCTTCTTATTTGTATGTGTAGATGCTATAAAATCCATAAGTCTGATGGTAACAATGTAGTAAAGCTTAATAGATAGCATTCCAAATTGTGTTATTAATGTATTGAGATATATCTCAGATAAATGGTCATAGTTTTATGCAGTACAATTGTTATTAGTATTCCACCAAATGGACATCTTGTTGAAAAATATTTGTTAATGATGATGGAGCAATAGTTTAAATTACTCACTCTTGGAAGTTAGTCAGGTTTAACCACAATTTTGAAGTTCTATTTCAGTGATGTGTCCTTGACTACAGCCACGGGAATAGGCTCCCAAGGCTCATCCATAGCTCCGCTATGCTAGAATGGAGTGCAAGATTTCAGTATGACCGCCGATACAAGAATTGTGTAACTTAGATTTACACTTTGGGATATTTTTGGTGTAACTGACTAAGGCCCTTGAGTGTCAACAAAGCCACTATCCCAGCCTGTGATATCAAATATGTTATGCTACAGTGACTGCAGACTATATAAGGTTCAAATATATACCTTATTCTGTTTTATGTTACATTGTCTATTTACATAGCTTATATACAGATATCTTACTGTATCTTCTTCAGCTATAGGATTATTGTATATACCATTCTGTTTTTATTTATTTTTATTATTTACTCTCATTCTTATGTAGATATTTTTAATGAACATTATCATTGGTTTTCATGGGCTTTGTATGGCGTAAAAAGTGTCAAAGTAGTTGCATTCACATTTTGCAAAAAGTGTCATTAAAAGTCTCACAGTCACTACAGTCCCCTGCTTGTCTATGTGCTGAGACTTTTTGAGACTTTTTAGACCAGAAGAAAATTTATTAAAGGGCTAAAGTCACTTCAATAAATCTACTAGGTACTGGAGCTCCAAAAATAGACATAGAACTGACCCAAGAAGCTGGTCTAATTAAAAACAACACCTTTGTTTTTTTGTAGAAGTTAGTGCTCGGCTTTCATCATTAGATAGTTTTCTACAAGGCATAAATCGCAATAAATAAGTCTTCCTAAGTGGTCCTGTTTCATTAAAAGGGGCCCTACTTCTTTATTAATAGTCCATTATTGGACTAAGTCACAAGAGGTCACTTACTAATAACAGTGCGGGTGTTGGTCGACAGCCATAAGTCCTGCATTGCACCGGTATCCTGGAGTGCTGAACTTATAATATGCTACTCTTAGAGTAGCCTGTCAGTTGACTTTCTCAGAAATATAATTTGTAATATTACTTTTGCAATAATTTATACTTTAATCAAGACAGTTTCCACCATACATAATAATAAATTTAGAAATTATTAGGAAAGTTTCTATTCTTCATTAATATATTTGATAAAAGTAAAATTTTCAATGTCTATTTCAAACAAAACTTGTAATATAGTGTAATTTGTTTTTTATAATTAGGTCACTGGTTAGGTCATATCTGCAAATGCTGAATTAATTAGAAACCTAATGCAATTACTTGTTTAACTGTTAAAACATAACAAGAAAAGTGTTTGTGCAGATATAGAAAAGAAAGGCAGCAATCTCAAAGACCAACTGATGACAGAAATTTTCCTTTACTGCTTCCTACCACCACATTGGGGTGTTTTTGTAGCCAGATCTTTGTTGCAGTGAAGGCAGTGGCTTATTTTAGCATCTAACCTTTAAATATCAAATAGAAAAGCACATTTGGGAGCTTTTTGCAAGTGTGCATTGATCCTAAGTGTGTGTAGTGTCTAAAGTGGAATTTAGGATTAAGGAAGTTAAGATTGAGGGACTTTAGCAGGTAACTGCTGTTTTTTTTTGTGGTACACTTTTTCAGTGAATTTCTATAAGTTGATTCCATAAGTGGCAATGCTACAGAGTATACATCTTGTGCCATTTATGAGGGGACATGCTGTTTTATGGAAATTGCTCATCTGGAAGCCCAGATTCTGGCTCTAAATGAGCAAGTTTTAAAGTTGCGGGCAAGTGATAATATGAAGTGAAGTTTGCTGCTTCTGCACAGTATGGAGGTGCAAAGTCAGGGGGCAGCTAGTTGGATAACACGTAGATGGCGCGGTATAGGTAGAAGTTGCAGGGAGTCTAGAATCTAGTCCTGATCTGGTGCAACCCAATAAGTTTGCCAAGCTGACAGATAAGGGGAGCAATACAGCAGCATGACGTGGCCCCTAGAAACCAGGGGGCTGTCTCCTTCAGTAAGAAGGGTAATGGGACAGGCAATGTCAGACAGGTGCTGGTAGTGGGAGATTCCATTATTAGGGCAACTGACATGGCAATCTGTCACAAAGGCTGCGCATACCGAAAAGTGTGTTGTTTGCTGGGTGCTAGGGTTCAGCATGTTGCGGATCAGGTTGATCGATTACTGGGAGGGGCTGATGAGGATCCAGCAGTCATGGCACCAATGACAAAGTAAGAGGTAGGTGAAAGGTCCATAAACAGGATTTCAGGAACATAGGCCATAAGCTAACCTAAAACGTATTTTTCTCTGAAATACTACCTGTACCATGTGCACAACCAAAAGGCAGTGTGAGATTAGGGAGTTAAATAAGTGGCTCAAAAGTTGGTGGAGGAAGGAGGGATTTGGGTTCATGAAGAAAAGGGCTGCCTTTGCTGTCGGCTACAGTCTCTACAGTAGGGATGGGCTGCATCTCAATGGGGAGGGTGCAGCTGTTTTGAAGGAAAAAATGACTAGAAGGTTGGAGAAGTGAAAGCAGAGACCTTGGTGGAGGTCGACTACAAGGCAAGAAGAGAGTGTAGATAGGGAACAGGTAAGAGTCATAGTGCATGGAGGCTGGGATAAGATAAAGGAATAAGAACCAAAGGAATAGGAATAGGGAAAACTATATAAAGAGTATGCACTAATGCCAGAAGCCTCACAAACAAAATGGAGGAATTGTAACTGTTGGATGGAAAATATGATATTGTGGGTATCAGTTAAACATGGCTGGACAATAGCTATGATTGGGCTGTTAATATAGATTGTTTTAGTCTTTTTAAAAATAATTGAATAAATAAAAAAGGGCAAGGGGTTTGTTTACATGTTAAATTTTGCCTCAAGCCCGTCCTCCGAGATTAGTGATAATAATGAAAATGTGGAATCCCTATGGGTGGAGATAAGGGGAGGAATAAAGAATAATAAAATATTACTAGGGTTTTTTTTTTATAAGGCTTCAAATATAATGGAGGCAGCAGAGGAACTGCTGAAATGACAAATGGATGAGGCTTCAAAGCTTGGTGAATTACTTATTATGGGGGACTTCAATTACCCCGATGTTGACTGGGGGGCATAAACCTGCAGGTCCTTCAAATGTCGCAGGTTTTTGTCAACAACTAACTAGTCCTGGAGCCAACAAGATGGGAGGGGGGCACTCTTGGACCTCATCCTATCCAACAGACCTGACAGGGTATCAAAATTACAGACTGGGGGGAACCTGGGTAATAGTGACCACAACATCATTGAATTTATATTATGCTTTACTAAGATGATTAATAGAGGGACAATGAACAATCTAAACTTCAGGAGGGCAATTTTTCAGCAGCTAAGGGAGGAACTTGTTGGGATAAACTGGAAGAATTTTCTCACAAACAGAAGCCCCCCCAAATATATTACATTTTCTAAATTTTCTAAATATGGTCAGTGAGAAACACATAGCATATGGTAAAAAGTATAAGAGAAACAAGAAAAAGTCAATCTGGTTAACTGTAAGGCGAGCAATAAGTGATTAAGATAAGGCTTTTTAGATAAGGTTCTAAAAAAAGATGCAATAGGTGAGGAGTTACAGGATTAGAGAGAGAAAAATTAATTCTGTAAAAAAAAATAAAAGATTCAAAAACAGAGGCTGAAAGAAATATTTCCAAGGAGAGTAAAAATAATCCCAAATTATTTGGCAAGTATATAAATGATAAGAAACTAAAAAGTGAGTATGGGCCCTCTGAAGAATAACCTGGGGGTCATGGTGGAGGGAAATGAGTTAAGGGCCAGTCTGTTGAATGTTTCCTTCACAACTGTCTTTACCCAGGAATATCCCATGGTGGAAGACACGATTAGGAATAATGTAAATTCTCTTGGGAATGTCAACAGTTTATGAAGAGGTAAGGTGCCACCTCTCAACCACTTAAATAGAAAAACCAGGCCCAGACGGCTTAATTATTTATGCACTATGATAGACAGACCATTATTTTTAATATTTGAAGATTCCTTGTGGACCGGTTCTGTTCCACAGGACTGGTGCATAGCAAATGTGGAGCCAATATACCAAAAAGGATCAAAAAGCGGTCCTAGAAACTACAAAAAGTCTTACTTCTGTGGTGGGGAAAATATTTGAGGGGTTTGTTAGAGATAGTACCCTGGAGTATCTCACTGTACATAACCTTATAACCCAGAATCAGCATGGGTTTATGAGATATAGGTCCTATCAGACTTGATTGGCTTCTTTGAGGAGGTTATTTCCAGGCTGGACCTGGGGTAGGCTGTGGATGGCGAATATCTGTAATGTTGAATATCTGTCAAGGCATTTGATATAGTTCAACATAAAATGTTGGTGCAAAAATGAAACTGTTGGGACTAGAAGAAAATATATGTTCGGGCAAGCAATTGGCTTAGTGATAAAAAAGAGAGGGTCGTCATTAATGGCACATTCTTAGATTGGGTTGACGCTACCAATGGAGTGCCACATGTCAGTACTGGGCCCCCTTCTTTTTAATGTTTTTATTAAGACCTCTTAGATGGTTTACAAAGAAGAGTTTACATATTTGTAGATGATACTAAGCTCTGTAAAGTAATTAATACAGGATAGTAGAGCATTACAGTGGGAAATTATGGAAGCTAGTGGAATGGGTGGAGAAATGGTTGATGGTTCAATATAGATATATGTAAGGTTTTGCACTTGGGCCATGGAAACAAAATGTACAATTATGTTTGAAACAGTCAATTACGATGTGATATTATTGCTCTCCAGAAAGGCATCCTTGCACCTCTTGAACATGTTCAAATTATTAGCCATTACAACATCTTGTGGGAAAGAGTTCCATAGTCTCATTGCTCGCACAGTAAAGAACCTTTGTCTATGGCGATGGTAGAACCGCCTCTCCTCTAGGCATAGAAGATGTCTCCTTGTCCTGGTTACAGAACTAGGTGTAAAATGATCCTTGTACTGCCCATCCATTGTACCTTGTAATGATGTCTCTCCTCAGTTGTCTTGTGTATTCCGTCCTTGTAGTCTTATCCCCCCATTCCCCTAATAATCTTGGTTGCTCTCGTCTGCATTCGTTCCCGTTCTTCTATGTCCTTTTTATACACTGGTGCCAAAAACTGTGCACAATGGGGCAGATTTACTTACCCGGCCCATTCGCGATCCAGGGGCGCGTTCTCTGCGGTGGATTCGGATCCAGTCGGGATTCACTAAGGTAGTTCCTCCGACATCCACCAGGTGTTGCTGCTGCACTGAAGTCCGCCGAGGCCGTCCGGAATGAACTGAAGTTCACCGGCCTATACCTGGCGGTGGTTTTTCCGAATCCGTCTGGTTTTCGTTCGGCCACGCCCCCCGATTTCCCTCGCGTGCATGCCAGCGCGGATGCGCCACAATCCGAGCGGGTGCGCCAAAATCCCGGGGCAATACAGGGAAAATCGGTGCAAATCGGAAATATTCGGGTAACACGTCGGGAAACCGCGAATCGGGCCCTTAGTAAATGACCCCCAATGTGGCACATTTACTGAGAAAGTTCGAAAATGCACTAAAAGTGCTATTTGTGTGTATAATGCTCAGTGCAGCAATTTACTAAGATTGTGCGCCTTTAACATAGGGTGTGCAACACAATTTGAAAGTGAAATACAGCTCTCGGGCCGAATCAGTCGGGCCGACCGACGGCATGCCCCCTAATTTGTGTTCTTCGGTTTTTTGGGGCGTGGTTGTAGTAGTGTATCCCGAGGTGTGCCCTGTGCTCTTTTGTTGTGAGGTGAGAAATGTGTCCAACTCATTCTTAGACCCCTGCCAAATGAAATGAGGGTCTAAGAATGAGTTGGACACATTTCTCACCTCCTTAAACAGCAATGATGTCAATATTAAGCTGACGTGGAAATCTGATCCGTGCAAAATTGAATTTCTTGATATATTAATTAAAAGGGATGATCAAGGCTTTTTACAGACTGACCTTTATCGTAAGGAAACAGCTGTAAACTCTCTTTTATTGGCCTCCTCTTCTCATCCATAGCGACTTAAGGATGCTATCCCAATCGGACAGTTTCTGAGAACAAAAAGGATCTGTTCGACCAATTCGGATTTTCAGAAACAATCAAAAGAACTACAAACTCGTTTCCTTGAACGTGGATACTCACGACGGGTTGTCGACAAAGCATACAAAAGAGCACAGGACAATCAGTGACACTTTCGGTATATACAATGGATGGACTGTATCTCTCCTAGGTCAAGATATTTACTTACCAAGTTTCTATCACCACCTTCTGCACCCCACTAATTATATGTATGAGAAAAAATATTTTTTGTATGAATTGTTTGCATGAATTTTTTTAATTGTATCTCTTTATGTCCACACATATATTTATGCAGATTTTGTCTTGTATTATCACTTGTAATAACATTTTGAATCTCTTACTTTCAATTTTATTCCTTCTGAGAAATTCTTTTCACCAACGTGTCACGGCTACATAGCATGGCATCCAAGTAATCATGTTAACACACATTTGTAAACAATTGTAAACAATTGTTAACTTTTTCTTTATGTAGGTTTTGTTCAAACCACACGTAATAACCACACTTTTGTACACTTATTTTTGAGCATGTGCAATATATGACCTGTGAGGATCATTCATTCCTTTTTTACTAAATTGCAACAACACATCCTTCTATATGTATTCCCATATTTTATATATTAAATATATTTTTTAAGATCTATATTCCCAAATATGCTTATACCGTTGAAATATACATACTTTATCAATATCTTATTTATTCCAGTCCTGCAATCCACCCACATTACCACAGTCCAGGTGCACCTCGGGATACACTACTACAACCACGCCCCAAAAAACCGAAGACAAATACCACTAGGTATGTAACAACTTTCCATAGTAATTGGTCTACAATGTACCAATGTTTGGATAAATTTTGGCCAATCCTTTTGTCTGATCCCATTCTATCACAGATTATACCCCCTCATCCGTCACTATCGATAAGGAGAGCTAAAAACCTGAGGGACCATTTGGTTTACAGCTTTTACCCTCCCTCCCCGACTCCATCAATCTTCGGGGCATCAAAACCAAAATGGGGGTGTACTCCCTGTGGCAGCTGTGTTGCATGTACCAACATTGACAGTAGCACAACATTTACCAACTCTCGGGGAAGCAAGAGTTTTGACATCACCTGGCCAATTACGTGTTCCACGAAAGGTGTTATATACTATGCCGTGTGTCCCTGTCCCAAGATATACATAGGACTTACGAGCCGTGAACTCAAAGTGAGAGTACGCGAACATGTGATTGGGATCTCCAATGCCAACAACACTGAAGAAGATCAAATTTCAAATTTAAAGACGATTCCACGACACTTCTTTGAACATCACTCTTGCGACTCGAGTCTACTACGTGTTCGAGGAATCGATCATGTTGAAACAACTATCCGCGGTGGCTCCCTTATGAAGAAATTACAACAGATGGAAACAAAGTGGATATGGCGTTTGCAAACTATGCAACCATTGGGTCTCAATGAGTGTCTGTCCTTTGCGGCTTTTCTGTGATCCCTAGGTAAGTCCCTCTGAATGTAAGGTGTGTGGGGAATAAGCTTCCCCAGCCCCGGTTTTATCTATTGTTGTTTTTATTCATATATATACTAACTTTGTCGGTTTCTTCTCTTCTCTCTTCTGCAGGGCCCACACAAATTACTTCAATACGTGAGCATATAGGATTAATAAACTTTTTCTTCCCTAATCTTTGAATCTTTTATATGCATGGCATTTACTTTCAATCTTATTCCTTCTGAGTAATTCTTTTCACCAACGTGTCACGGCTATACAGCATGGCATCCAAGTAATCATGTTAACACACATTTGTAAACAATTGTAAACAATTGTTAACTTTTTCTTTATGTAGGTTTTGTTCAAACCACACGTAATAACCAACACTTTTGTACACTTATTTTTGGGCACGTGCAATATATGACCTGTGAGGATCATTCATTCCTTTTCTACTAAATTGCAACAACACATCCTTCTATATGTATTCCCGTATTTTATATATTAAATATATTTTTTAAGATCTATATTCCCAAATATGCTTATACCGTTGAAATATACACACTTTATCAATATCTTATTTATTCCAGTCCTGCAATCCACCCACATTACCACAGTCCAGGTGATGTTGTACATCTTATACTATATGCGCTGCGTGCGCATGCGCAGGGAGACCAGTGAACGGACCGGCGTTGTTGCACAGCGCTTGGCATCTCGTGACCATGGCAACCCCTTGCTCGCGAGATCTCGGGCGCACGCGAGACTTCCGGTTCCGGGATCCGGATCTTGTCCTGATTGACATGCGCCAAGAAGCAGCAGCAGTTTCTTTAACCTGAGAAGTAACACCTGGCAGGTAATTGTCTGATTGGTTGGTTACATACACTTATACCACATCTGGGTCAGCCTCACATCACCCCCAGATGAAGGCTTGACAGCTGAAACGTGCGCCAAAAGGGGTCAGCGTGGAGTTCAGCTGCACTATGGGTGAGGACAATTTGACTCTTTTAACCTTATAAGAATCCCTCTTTTTATGTGCACTTGCATTGTTTTCTTGAGATATGTCTGATGGGGATTAGTTTCTACAATAGGTACTCGTTGTCCATCTCCCAGGTGTGCTTACACAATATTCCTATGTTGTTCTTACTGCCACTGTGCTAAATATTACACACAATGTTAACCCACACTGTCTAGTGTCGGGGGATATCTCCCCTGGGCACAGGTTTCTATTATCTTGTATGTATTTGTTGTCATGGTTTTAAAACTGTTTTGTTTACAATAAAACTATCTATATTTGATTATACTCCCTTTTGTGGAACTCTTTTTTGGTTTAAATAGTATTCACAAGTTCCACTGGTACTACTAATATCAAATTGTGTATATTGCTAGCAAAAATTCTTTTTTGGTTTGGTTCCCCAATTATATAGGTAGCCACAGCACATGCCCCCAAGTAGATAGGTAGCCACAGCACATGCCCCCAATTAGATAGGTAGCCACAGCACATGCCCCCAAGTAGATGGGTAGCCACAGCACACGCTCCCCAGTAGATAGGTAGCCACAGCACACAAAACTATCTATATTTGATTATACTCCCTTTTGTGGAACTCTTTTTTGGTTTAAATAGTATTCACAAGTTCCACTGGTACTACTAATATCAAATTGTGTATATTGCTAGCAAAAATTCTTTTTTGGTTAGGATGGTCTTAGACTTGTGTAAAAATTTGCGCCATTTTGGCGCCTTTTTAAAAAAGGTGATAACTCAGGGAACACTGCAGAAAACTAGACAATGAAAAACTTTGATCCAAGAAAAATATCCCGATTTGGCAAGCTCTGTGCAGCGCTGCGTAATCTGTGTGTGCTAAATACAGAAATTATTATTATTATTAATCTTAAAATATTCAAAAATTCTGATGTGATAGTTGGAAAAATAACAATCTTTATTTAAATACACAAGTGATATAAAAACTTAAAAAGAACCTGTCAGGCAAAATAACCCCCCTAAACTAAATATATTTTCATAAACTGCCATCAGAGAGCATTACCTCTATCCCTTCATTGTCCCTCTAGATGCCTGTAAACCTAAGCAATGATTAGTAAATGACCCCCAATGTGGCACATTTACTGAGAAAGTTCGAAAATGCACTAAAAGTGCTATTTGTGTGTATAATGCTCAGTGCAGCAATTTACTAAGATCGTGCGCCTTTAACGTAGGGTGTGCAACACAATTTGAAAGTGAAATACAGCTCTGGGGCCGAATCAGTCGGGCCGACCGACGGCATGCCCCCTAATTTGTGTGGAGCAAAGACTAGCGCAACTGCGCCACAAAAGGGTTGTGTGCAACACAGTAGTGGTGCAGACACTTCTTAAATACCTCTGAAAGCCAATTTCCACCGAAAGAATGTGCAAAGTCCGAAAAAAGTATGGAAAAAGCCATTAGTAAATGTGCCACAATATTTTATGTGTGGTCTGACCAGTGATTTGTAAAAGGGTAAAACTATGTCTTTATTGTGAGAATCTATTCCTCTCTTGATACATCCCATAATTTTCTTTGCTTTAGCAGCAGATGCTTGTTGTGATCACTTAAATTGGGTTTACTATCCACCAATATCCCCAAGTCTTTTTCTTCATCAGTTTTACCAAGATTATAAATTTCATTTCCTCAACCCCAGTACATAATTTTACATATTATCTGCATTAAACCTCCGCCATTTGTCAGCCCAGGCCCCCAGCTTCCCTCAGTAATGTTACACTACCCTCCTCTGTATTTATTACTTTACAGAGCTTAGCATCATCTGCAAATATTGAAACTCTACTTTGTAAACCCTCTAAGAGGTCATTTATAAAAATGTAATAAGAAGCGTCCCCAATATTGACCCATGGGGCTCCCCACTAGTAACAGCAACCCAATCTACCAATGTGCCAATAGTGACTACTTTTGTTCTCTATCACTAAGCCATTTGCTTACCCAAATACACAAATTTTCCCCAAGTTCCAGCAGTCTCATTTTATGTACCAATCTTTTGTGCGGCACTGTTTCAAATGCCTTGACATAGTCCAGATAAATAACATCCACTGCCTCCCCCAGGTGGAATCTGGAACTTACCTCCACATAGAAGCTGATCAGATTAGTCTGATGAAACCGATCCCTAATAAACCCATGTTGATGCAGGGTTACACGATTATTCACAGTGAGATACTCCAGGATAGCATCTTTGATTAACACCTCAAATATTTTTCCAAGAACTGATGTTAGATTAATGGGTCCAGAATCACTTTTTAACCCTTTTTTAAATATTGGCACTGCATTTGCTATGCGCCAGTCCAGTGGAACAGAACCTGTCCTTAATAAATCTTCAAATATTAGAAATAATGGTCCATCTATCGCATTACATAATTAATGCAGTACTCGGAGGTGTATGCCACCTGGGCCCGGTGATTTGTCTATTTTAGTGGTGTTGGGGAGTTGCTGTATTTCTTCCTGCGTTAAGCAACTAACATTTAATGGAGGATATACAGTATATTATTCCCCCTCATGTAATTTCCCATGGGACTTTCCTAGGAAAAGACAGTTGTGAAGATAGAAAGAAAGATTCAATAGATTGACCCTTTTCTCATCCTCCTCCACCATGACCCCCAAGTTATTCCTCCCATTCTGTTTTTAATTTTTTACTATTTATATATATATAAATATATTTGTAAAGTAATTTGGGCTTTTTTTACTTTCCCTCGCTATTTTTCTGAGCGCGGCGTGCAAGATAGATGCGTCAACCACCAGTTGGGGCTCTATGGTAGAGTATGCCAATGGAAAGTCGCAATTATCTCTAAGCTATTCTCTACACATGGTCTTAGACTTGTGTAAAAATTTGCGCCATTTTGGCGCCTTTTTAAAAAAGGTGATAACTCAGGGAACACTGCAGAAAACGAGACAATGAAAAACTTTGATCCAAGAAAAATATCCCGATTTGGCAAGCTCTGTGCAGTGCTGCGTAATCTGTGTGTGCTAAATACAGAAATTATTATTATTATTCTTAAAATATTCAAAAATTCTGATGTGATAGTTGGAAAAATAACAATCTTTATTTAAATACACAAGTGATATAAAAACTTAAAAAGAACCTGTCAGGCAAAATAACCCCCCTAAACTAAATATATTTTCATAAACTGCCATCAGAGAGCATTACTTCTATCCCTTCATTGTCCCTCTAGATGCCTGTAAACCTAAGCAATGAGGTCCTAAAGCTGTATGCAAATGACCTGTGAAATGTCCAATGAGTCATTAGCATATTTAAGCTGTCCAGCTTATTCATGAGTGGGAGGTACCAGCCACACCCCCAGTACATGACTGACAGCCTGTATCATGGTGTGAGGCTGTATAATGATGTGCTTCCTGGTGCTGATGGCCACACCCCCTGCAGTCTGTGTGTGTATATGGGAGAGATACAACAGCTCCAGGGTGCAGCCATGTTATAGCAGAACATGTCACGTACTTGTCTAGCTGATGTCTGTGTCTCTGTGTATTACGAGGATGCAGCATGTCAGCAGATGCAGCACACACACTAGCAATGCTTTTCTATACATTACACACAGACATGAGCAGGGGGAGGAGAGGAGAGGGGGAACAGGGGTGACATCACTGCCTCTGCCCATGTGAGCAGCCTCATTTACATAATAAAGAAAAGATGATTTTGCAATGATTAATGTATGAAATAACTAGATAAAGGCTGGGATGGGATCCTTGTGAGCTGCTCCACTGGTAGAGGTGACAGAAATAGTGACACAGACCTGATGACAGGTGTCCTTTAAAAACCCATAACATGGTTTGAGAACCAAAACCCTCCCACGACTGGATGAAATTGTATCAAAGAATGTATATATCATTTGTCAAATTGTGGAAGAAAAATGCAGGTTTCTAGCCAATGATTACTGAAGATTACTAAAGAGGTAACAAATAATGCTAATAAACAAGGCTGGGCCCGCAACAATAAATATAATTATAATGATATGCACAAAATAACCTTGCTTACATTACCATTAACATACGTTCTCAAGGAAGGAATGACCCACGCGTATCGCCTGCTACACGGGCTTCATCAGGGGATAGAAAACGTGTGCATGCTCCCATCTTTAAACACCGGAACGGGCGTTCCGCACTCTGATGACTTACTCCACCAAAGCAGACCAGATTGAGATCCATAAGAACACGTGTGTGTTCAACAGCTGACAACTTTAAAAGGAGGAAGCAGAAATAAAACGATACATGGGCCCATATGGGGAACAAAAGAGGAACACCAAAATTAAGTCATAATGATAAAGACAATTTATACCAACCAGTTGAAAAAAACCTTTAAAGGGAACCTGTCACCAGGGACCTCATTTTCACTAAAGACAGGTTGCAGAAAACCATTATACCTGCAGTCCAAACTGCCTTTATGTCTTTTATAAGCATTTGTATTACAATATAATTGTGTGTTATTACTTGCCTTGCACCCTGACAAAATCCTGGGGTAGTCACAGGGGCTGGGCTTTGGTTTGGATGCATTTCAAAAACAACATGTGACTTGTCTGAGCTGCTCAGATTTTAGCCCTCACTTTTGTGTTCCAGTACAGCTCCTCCCTCTCCCACTGATGTCAGCTCACCAGGCTGTGAGCTCTGTGAAAGGAGCTGTACAGGAGCACAAAGGTGGGGGCTAAAGTCTGAGCAGTCTTCAGGGTGCAAGGTAAGTTATAAAACACAATTGTAATGCAAATGCTTCTAGAAGACAGAGAGGCATTTTGCACTGCAGGTGAGATGGGCTTCTGCAACCTGTCTTTAGTGAAAACTAGGTCCCTGGTGACAGGTTTCCTATAAGGTCCATCCTTCAAACTGTATAATCATCTACTGTATAATATGTTAACATGAAAATTACTCTTTGCTGTGGTTTTATAATTAAGGTTCATATTAAAAGGTTAATATTAAGACATTTTTCTTTTTATTACACCCAGTGTGAAATATGACAAGTAGTATACAGGGATTTTAGCTCTATTTCTGCAGTCGCTACTTTTCTTGCTGTCTCAGCAGGAGCGGCATGACAAAATATTTCAATCTTAAGGAGCTTATTGTTGCAGGATTTTCATGATAGAACCATTTTTCATCATAACTATTTTAAAAGATGTAAGCTGCTTTACCATTAGCTTTCACCGTATTTAGAGAACTGAAAATCCTCTTCATATAAAAGCATCTCTATATGTGATAACGGCCTTCTGCTGTTCTTAAACCTAGGAAACCTATACATGCACAAAATCATGACAATTTCCTTTTTCGTTCAATATTTTAAAATAATTTTCTTATCCATTTAAGGACTTTGCGCTATTCCTTTATCATTTTTGTCCATTATGCCATTTCTGAGAAATTCCCATTTTAATTCATATTCTAATGAGGCAGTTGGTGCACCAAGGTCGTATCTTCTGCTCCCGGAGCTCTACTTTTCCTCTCTGCTTCACTAGCATCTATGTCAGAAGGACAGGAAAAGAAGGAAATTTGTCCTGTGAGAAACATGCTATGACGCTGGAAGAAGAGGGAACTAATTATATAGTGCTAAGGACACAGCCTTGCTGCAAAAGCTGACTAATTAGCATGCATAGTAAATTAGGAATAAATTCAAAATGACACAATGGACAGAACTGCATTTCTCTGCAACATACTACCAGCAGATTATAATACTTGGTTGTGATGGTAGATTCCTTTTAAAAGCGTATCCAGTCACTTAGATAGATATGTGCAGTGTCCTATGAAACCCATTCAACACAATATCCCATCATACTGTGAAAATTCTTAAAATATATATATATATATATATATATATATATATATATATATCTAATATACATTCACCGGACACTTTTTAGGTACACCATTCTAGTAACGGGTTGGACCCCCTTTTGCCTTCGACTGCCTCAATTCTTCGTGGCATAGAGTCAACAAGGTTACTGGCAGCATCCTCCCCCCTCAGAGATTTTTGGTTGGTCCATATTTACCTGATGGCACCCCGTTGCCGCGATTTGTCGCTGCACAGCCACTATGCGAATCTCCCGTTCCACCACATCCAAAGATGCTCTATTGGGATTGAGATCTGTGACTGTGGAGGCCATTTGAGTACAGTGAACTCATTGTCATGTTCAAGAAAGCATCTGAGATGATTCCAGCTTTATGACTGGCGCATTCTCGCTGCTGAAATGAGCCATCGATGTTGGGTACATTGTGGTCAAACGGGATGGACATTGTCAGCAACAATACTCAGTAGGTGTGGTGTTCAACTTTGCCAATTATTACCAAGGGGCCCCAAGAGTACCAAAAAATATCCTCCCCACACATGACCCCACCACCACCAGCCTGAACGTTGATTACACGGCGGATGGATCCATGCTTTCATGTTGTTGACGCCAAATCGGACCCTAGTACCATCCAAATGTCGCAGCAAGAAATCCGAACTCATTCGACCCAGGCACCGTTTTTCCAATCTTCTACTACGTCCAATTTCGAAAGCTTGTGCAAATTGTAGCCTCAGTTTCCTGTTCTTATCTGAAAGGAGTGCAACCCGGTGTGGTCTCTTCTGCCTGCAGTCCATCTGCCTCAAAGTTCGACGTAACTGTCGTTCGAGGATATGCTCTCTGCTACCTGGTTGTACCGGGTGGCGATTGAGTCACTGTTGCCTTTCTATCAGCTCGAACCAGTCTGCCCCATTCTCCTCTGACCGTCTGGCATCAACGGCATTTCCGCCCACAGAACTGCCGTCACTGAATGTTTTTTCTTTTTCGGACAGTCTCTGTAAACCCTATAGATGGTGTGCATGAAATCCCAGTAGATCAGCGTTTTCTTCTGAATACCTCAGACCAAGCCCTTCTGGGCAAACCAACAACCATGCCACTTTCAAAGGCACTCAATCACCTTTTCTCCCCATACTGATGCTCGTTTGAAACCGCGGAGATTGCTTGACCATGTCTACATGCCTAATGCACTGAGTTGCCGCCATGTGGTTGGGCTGCTTAGAAATTACGTTTTAACGAGCAGTTGAACAGGTTACCTAATAAAGTGGCCGTGATTGTGTGTGTGTGTATATATATATATATAATATATATATTTATTTATAGATATACATATGTATATAGAAAACTGCATATATGGAGAAGCAGTAGTGACACAACGTTTATAGGTGGCAGCCCTATGATTTAAATGTCCTACTTAAAACAAAAAGGCAGCACTCCTAAAGGGGAGGCTTTAACAAATTTTTTAACGGTTTCTGCTTCTTTACGTTGTGGCTTCTTTAAATGACCATACTCTGAAAAGCTCACATATCATAACAATTTTACTTTTGTTTTTTTCAATGACATCTGAGGCTTTACTTCAGCGGTAGTTTTATTAAATTAATTACAAATTTTCTTTAATAAGAATTTGCCCATAATTCATAAGTAGAAACTTTTACCAAAAATGGTGTACGCAGTATTCTAATCAGCCTTCCATGTTCAGCTACAGATGCAGAGGGCGAGAAGAGGAAAAGGAAGGGAGTAGCAAATGACAAGAGGGAGAGGGCGGAGAAATGAGGGAACCGCGATAGGAAGGTAACGAGAGGTGAATAGATGGAGAGTGGCGAAGGAGAGGGGGTACGGAGGTATGTGGTAAGCCAATTGACGGAGATAAAGTGAACGCGAGGAAAAAGGGGATGGCGTTAATTGGTGGATGGGGTTGGGGGTAGCGAAGGAGGTGGAGAAGGCTGAGGGGAGGTTGCGGGGGCGTGGAAGTGGGGGGGGGGGTGGTAGGGCGACGGCAATGAGGGATAAAAGTGGGGGGGGGATGTAAGAAAGAGTTGAAAAGTCTCGGTGCGGGTTGGATTAGGGGGAATCGAAGGGTCACACGCAACTAAATACAGATTACTGAAGAGTGAAAACTAATATATAGGGGCGACCGTAGTAAGTAAAATAAAGACAGGGGGGGTCGAAGTAAGCCGGGAAGGAGGCAGGCGGGGGGGCGAGTGGCTAGAGGCGGGGTAAAATAAGGGCGGGCATTGAAGTCAGGGACGGTTGGGAGGCAGTTGTAATAGAGGAGTAAGGAGGGAAGTCTGAGATAGTGGCGGGGTAGGGAAGACAGGACGGGCAGGAGATCGTGAGGGGTAGCAGAGAGTGGGAGGTACAGGAAAGAGAGGAAGGATGGGGAAGAGAGCGGGCTCAAAGGGGGGGAGGTGCGTGTACTTTTGGCAAGTGGAAGTCTCTTCTTCTATATTCTGCCTTGATCGACAGGCTGGAGGAGGGCACACTTCAAAAACCGCCTATATTTTCCTGAACCTGAAACACAATCGTCATATTAAACAAGTCTCCCTCCTCTTTAATAGATATATGGTTCAATTGGAATAGAAACTGTACAATAGAATCATTTTCAATCCAATCCTTTCTAATTTCCTAAAGACTTCGTTCAACACTGTTGATTTCTATCGGGCGTACAAAAACACTATCTATCAGTATGTCGAACTTTTAGAAAGACCGAGTTGCCAAACTACAACCCCAAAATCCACTTTATTTAACCTAAAGTGCCAACAAGTGGCTTTTAAGCAGTACTTCTTGCTACCATGTTCTTTTCAACATCTTTCAATTGTATCGACCACTGAGGCCACCAATACAGTTGAAAGAAGAGGAACAAATGCAGACTATCATTGGTCGCTTCTCTCCAGGTCTCTCGTACAGGAAGAATGGTGGGTCCAGCAGATGACCTCCAAAGATAATGCACTTTTTCAAACACCACCTCACTTTCAAGCAGTTCCAAACAGTTAAATGAAGTGTCCGCTGTAAAATAATCACTGAGATCAACATCTGGCCAGTTGCTAGGACTTGCTGAAATTTGATAGATTTGGTCCTGTTTGGTGAGCTGGTCCTGGGGTCCTTGGGGTGAGTCCTGAGTGCCCATAGAAATGGCTCTGAGGCCACCACTGACACCACGTGCCAAAGTTCGCCACCACTGCTATATATGAAAAGCACTATTATGAAGCACTAGCAACTGTCTAGAAACAGTATCAACATTAGACAGGTACTGATTCTTACTAGCCACAATGGGGTCCTTCCCAGGGGGATACAGTGTTACGGCAAAGAATTCTCCTTGTCGACAAAAAAAAAAAAACGCGATAACCCCTTTAAACTTTTCCACTATTTGTTCATTGCAGCCCATGGTAAGTACTTTGAGTCAAAACTCGGTATACGCACTTAATGTTCACACTGCAGCAAACCCCATCTTACATAAATAAATTGAAAAGTAGTATGTTTTTGCTAATTTTATTTACACTAGAATAATGAAAATATCACACATTTTAATTTTTTTTCCCCCCCCCCAAACCCCCCCTTGGCTCATATGAATGAGGCAGCTTTTAATCTAGTTACGTCATCGGATTCTCTAGGAAATGATGCAACAAGTTTTTACAAAACTGATTTGGGTATCCTCTGCCTCTTCCTTTGGAATCATTTCCAGTCCTTCGGTGGAGGGTGAACATCGGTGGACCGCCATTTTCAGTCTCAAGAATGCTCACTGGATTTGAGGGCCAGTGCTCTGGCTGGGCCGTCGGAATGGTCCAGAGTTTTATGTGCGAAGATGAACCTTCAGCCCCGTCTGAGGTCCCAGAGCATTTGGAAGAGGTTTAATCCAGTATATCTCGTACTTGACCCATTTATTTTCCTTCAATTTCCTATCAATCCCCTGTGCCTTCAGTTGAAAAACACACACACAGCATGATCTGCCACCACGTTTTGCACTGTTTGGATTGTATTTAACAGGTGATGAGCAGCACCTAGTTTTCCCCACACTTACCACACTTAATTTACACCAAAAAGTTCATCTTTGTCTCATGAGACCAGAAAATCTTATTTCTCATAGTCTGGGAGTTCTTCTTGTGTTTGTTTGCAAACAGCATGTTGTATTTATAATGTCTTGCTTCCGAGGCTTCTTTTCCAGCTCAGCCATAGCCCTGACTGGTGGAGGGCTGCAGTGATAGTTGACTTTGTGGCAACTTTCTCCCATCTCTCACATTGATCTTAATCTCTCTCACAATGGCTCTTCTCCCATGGTTGCATTGTTTTTGGTCCACAGTTAAGGAAGAGTTTTGGTCATCCCAATACTTCTTCATTTAAAGGATTATGAAGTCAACTGTGCTCTAAGAATGTTGAAGTGTTTGAGGCCATTCTTTGTAACCTATGCCATCCTGGTGCCTTGCCATAATTCTGTTTATGAGCTTCTTATCATTCATTCCTTTTCTACTAAATTGCAACAACACATCCTAAGTTCTATATTCCCAAATATGCTTATACCGTTGAAATATACATACTTTATCAATATCTTATTTATTCCAGTCCTGCAATCCACCCACATTACCACAGTCCAGGTGATGTTGTACATCTTATACTATATGCGCTGCGTGCGCATGCGCAGGGAGACCAGTGAACGGACCGGCGTTGTTGCACAGCGCTTGGCATCTCGTGACCATGGCAACCCCTTGCTCGCGAGATCTCGGGCGCACGCGAGACTTCCGGTTCCGGGATCCGGATCTTGTCAGTTTAAGTTAATAACCCTCATCCACAAAGCTCTTCATAATGCTGCACCTTCTTACCTCTCCTCTCTTATCTCAGTCTTTCCTCCAACCAATGCTCTTCGATCTGCCAGTGACATAAGATTATTCTCTTCCTTAATTCGAACTTCCCACACACGTCTTCAGGACTTCTCCAGAGCTGCACCAATTCACTTAAATGCCCTACCCCGGTCTAGAAGACTAATACTCAAAGCTTCAAACATGCTCTTAAAACCCATTTATTTAGGCAGGCCTAACTGCATGCAACTTTAACTATTTATTAACCAACTCTGGGTACTCCGTCTATTAGCCGGAAAATGCTTCTCTGCAGTCCCACTGACTATGGACTATGGCAACCCCATGCTCGCGAGATCTCGGGCGCACGCGAGATTTCCGGTTCCGGGATCCGGATCTTGTCCTGATTGACATGCGCCAAGAAGCAGCAGCAGTTTCTTTAACCTGAGAAGTAACACCTGGCAGGTAGTTGTCTGATTGGTTGGTTACATACACTTATACCACATCCGGGTCAGCCTCACATCACCCCCAGATGAAGGCTTGACAGCTGAAACGTGCGTCGGGGTCAGCGTGGAGTTTAGCTGCACTATGAGTGAGGACAATTTGACTCTTTTAACCTTATAAGAATCCCTCTTTTTATGTGCACTTGCATTGTTTTCTTGAGATATGTCTGATGGGGATTAGTTTCCACAATAGGTACTCGTTGGAATAATAAGTATAGTCTCTGGACTGCGGATGGAGGATTCTCCAAACGTCTATTAGTTGTGATTCCCACAAGGCTTTACGTAGCTTCCGCATTTGGGCTGGAGCCAGAGAGGGTCGTGCCACGGAGCAGTCAACAGTCGGGTCCATCGGGAAATTAAAGTCCCCACCCCATAACCACTATGCCCTCCGAGAAGTCCCGTAGCCTAGTCAGAAATCTGCGGCAGACTCGTATCTGATCTCTATTAGGGAGGTACACTGAAGCCAGCGTCAGCAGGTGACCCCATAGCTTTATTTTTACAAAAACATATCTACCCTCGGGGTCAGTCTTGGAGTCAATAACTTCGTGTTGTAGGCGCTTGTGGATAGCAATAGATGCCCCCCGGGATTTAGCCCCAGAGTGAGTGCTATGGAACCAAGTCGTATAGTATCTATCCCTGAGATTGGGTATGTTGTCGGTGCGGAAGTGGGTTTCCTGTAGGAATAGAAGGTCGGCCCTCAGTTTATGCATACGGAACAATATCTGGCTGCGTTTCTGAGGAATATTCAACCCCCTAGCATTGAGGGAGTAACAAGTGATCGGAGCCATAATCGTGTCTAGTGCAAGGAAATGAGCTCAGTCCTAAACGGATAGGTGCGCACTGGGGGGGGATAACAATGGGGTAGGGGGACAACAGTAGGAAAGATTCAAGGAAGGTCAAACGATGGGGAAGGGGATTCAAAAGCAACAAATAAAACAATAATAAGGCAGCTTCAAAGGCTGCTAAGGTTCTAGGGTCAAATTCTGTCGTAAGCGACAGAAATGAGCCTATTGGGGTCAGGTTATACCACGAGTAGACCTGCTAGTCGTGGGGCCCACTGGGAAACGAGCTGTCTATGCAGGGCGCCCCCGGGGGCCAGGGACCGCCAAGAGAAAAGAACAACAATGTACAATTATCCATGCCTTACTTTAAACAAAACACTGGCAGAGCGAACATGTATATAAGCAATCAATGTAACGGTGCAACGTTGTAATTATATAACAAGGCAGCCAACAATGGGCCAATATAAAGGATACATTGGAGGACCGGAGGCACTGTTCCTGAGTAGGGGGGTAGGGACCCAAGATGTCTTGGAGGGTGAGTGCAAGTCCAATTAAAGGCAAAGAGTCCTCATCTCGGCTGGGGGGGACCCTGGACGTCATCTCCTACTCTGTCAGGAGAGCGTCTCCTGCCCCTCCGGCGAGGGAATCTCTGAGGCCTTGGTGGTTGGAAGGGTAGATTGGGTGGGAGAAAAGAGGGCCAGTCCGATATAAGAACATCCGGCAGATTAAGAGCAGTAAGGAATGCAGGGAGGTCTCCAGGATGACGAAGTCCTGTTGTTAGGCCGTCGCGCCTGACCTGGAGGCGAAACGGGAAGCCCCATGAGTATGGTATATTCCTGTCCTGTAGGATGTTCAGGAGGGGCTTAAGGGCCCTGCGCTTCTGAAGTGTTAGGCGAGACAGGTCAGGCAGCAGCTGAATTTCTGCATCCCGGTAGCGTACTCTGCCGGCCTCCCGTGCTCTATTCATAATTTGCTCCTTGAGCTGGTATCTATGGACTCTGCAGATGATGTCCCTAGGTCGAGACAGATCATTCGGACGAGGGCCCAAAGCTCGGTGGGCTCTGTCGAGCTCTAATGGAGAGTCCACAGGGACCCCAAGAATGTTGTTGAATATGGCTCTGAGGGTACTGTCGATCTGCTGGTTATCGATAGCTTCTGGTAGTCCCCGCACTCTGATATTATTCCTGCGGCCCCTATTCTCGGCATCATCCATCTGCTCAGAGAGGGCCAGGATTTGTTGTGAGTGAAGTCTGTGTATCATGAGCTGTGAGTCTTTCAGTAACGGTGCGATAGGAGGACTCATTGGTGGATACTCTCTGTTCAAGCTGTTGGACTTCATCGCGCAGGCCGGCTATCTCCACTCTGTACGATTGTTCAAGGCGAGCCACATAACTCTCCATATCCTCTCTGGTTGGGATGGCTCTGATATGGTTGCGGAGGGCCCGTATGTCTGCCAGCACACCTGCTTCAAGCGGGTTGCGTTGATAATTTGAAAAAGGCTGCGGGGAGATTGAAGCTGCCCTTGTGGGCGACTCACCAAGAGATTGATCAGGATCACTATCCTGGGTGCTGTTGTAGTATAAACGCGGGCTCCTTGATAAGGAGGACTCTGGAGGGCCAGGAGACTGTGCCATCGGTGCACTTTGAGGCCAGGTACCAGGAGAGTCCGGAGAGGCTCCCAGGGAACCCCTGATGGTGCTAGCAGGTAGGTGGGGGGCGATGAGCCTCTCTTGCCGCTCAGCGGAGGGGCCTTCAGGACCTTCACACTTGGGTATAACCCTGCATGGAGGGGGGATGTAGCTGCTGCTGACCCATAACCAGCGGCCCCCTCAGTGCCTGGGGGGTAGAACTCGGGGGTCAAGGGACATAGGTCTGTGGCCTTCCCTGGGTGAGTTCCTGTGGCCTCCTGCACTTGTGAGACCCTTATCGGATCGAAGTCCAGTACCTCAGGGGGGATTTGCCTCTCACCTGTCGCCGCTGGAGCTGCAGAAAGGCTGTGCTGTGGAGAGGTGTCACCCCGGACTGGAGTGAGGCATGTGCCGTTCAGTCCTGACCGGAGGGCAACAAGGCCGGGAGATACCGCGTGTGACCTCTCAGGGGGCCGCGGTGGGACGTTCCCGCTCAGGGCCCTCAGCACCGGAGCGTCGGCGGCCTCCGCTATGTCTTCTGGAGCCGGAGCAGGGTCGGGAGAGGATGGAGCCGCACAAGCACAGTGTGCGTGGTGTTTCGGAGACCCGGCGGAAGTGCAGGCCCGCGCCTGAGTGTGAGAGGAGGCCGCGACATCCGCCATTATGGCGCGCCCACCTTGCCGCTCCGGGCACCCGGCATCGAGTCCCTCAGCTGGCTGCGGACCATTTCCCGATGAGCAGGGAAGGGCTGTGAGGATGGACCCTTGAGGTGAGTCGTCCGGGGGGGCCAAATCAACCAGTTCCTTCGCGTCCGCTGGCGGAGGCCGCGTGTCCTGGGAGGCCTGAGGGACCATGTACCGGTCTATTCCCTTCGGTACGGGCCTCGATGGGGTTGGGGCGACAGGCCCTGTTCCCCTCTTCTTTCTGGGACCCATGTAGGGAGGAATCAGGCAGGATGGGTATGGATTCTGTGGCGGGATCCTGGCTAAACCCGGGAGCTAAGCAAGGTTGCTTCCTTACTCCTCCATAGCCAGGCCACGCCCCCGTAATAAGACTTTATATGAGCCCATAAGTAACTCACCACTAAAACACAAAAGATGTCGCTGCTCCAGGCACAGTGGTCAGGGCTGTGTGCGCTCTCCAGCCTCCTGTCAGAGCCAACGCTCTCAGCTCTGCTCAGCAGCTTTATGCAGCCTAATTAGGCTGCTCCCACCACCTTTGCCCAAGGTGCTGGACAACACAACCTCAGCATTAGGGCCTTGCATAGTAGGAAAACCCAGGGGAAACATACCGCCCATCCACAGTTAACCCCTTCAGTGTCTCACAGTACAGAACACGCTAACTATATACAGTCCCCCTATAATAACTATATGTACAGTTCCTTATAATAATTATATACCCCGTACAATAACAATATAGAGACTCCTACTATAACTATATACACCCCCATAATAATTATATACAGTCCTAGGTAAAATAATAAAATTGTACTCACCTTCCTTCGTTCCCCTGATGTGCACCATCCTCATCTTCTGTCGCGGTGTCAGGGTGGATATCGGATGTTCAACAAGATGGTGGCGCCCTGCTGCCGGTGGCGCTGTGATGTCACACACTGTGACGCCAGCGGCAGGGCGCCGCCATCTTGCTGAAACTCTGATCGTCTATGGCAGAGAAGAGAACTGTCATAGACTATTCGGGTAGGTGTATTGTGTATGGCCGATGGGTGATTAGGGTGGTCATACTGTGGGGGCCCCTTTAAGGGCAAAGTGGTGGGGGCCCCGGGCGTGCGCCCCCGGTGCCCCCCCTATGATCCGGCCCAGCTGGTAGTAGTTATACATACGGGGTAATGCTAGCCCTCCTCTGTCAGTCGTGGCCTTCAGGCTTTCTCTTGCAATTCTCAATCCTGAAATGGGGTCAGGAGTTTGTAAATGGCTAGAAAATGGGACCTGGGCAATAACAACAGAGAAGCACAGTATAAATAAAGGAGTTTTGGGCAAAAGGACAATCTAAAAATGTTGACTCTACCTACTAGAGACAGAGGGGTCAGCGTGGAGTTCAGCTGCACTATGGGTGAGGACAATTTGACTCTTTTAACCTTATAAGAATCCCTCTTTTTATGTGCACTTGCATTGTTTTTTTGAGATATGTCTGATGGGGATTAGTTTCCACAATAGGTACTCGTTGTCCATCTCCCAGGTGTGCTTACACAGTATTCCTATGTTGTTCTTACTGCCACTGTGCTAAATATTACACACAATGTTAACCCACGCTGTCTAGTGCCGGGGTATATCTCCCCTGGGCACAGGTTTCTATTATCTTGTATGTATTTGTTGTCATGGTTTTAAAACTGTTTTGTTTACAATAAAACTATCTATATTTGATTATACTCCCTTTTGTGGAACTCTCTTTTGGTTTAAATAGTATTCACAAGTTCCATTGGTACTACTAACATCAAATTGTGTATATTGCTAGCAAAAACTCTTTTTTTTGGTTTGGTTTGACTACTAGAGACAGAGGCAGATTCACCCATGCTTTAAGTTGTGCGGTCACATACTATGTATATAGATAAACTGCATATATGGAGAAGCAGTAGTGAAAAAACGTTATAGGTGGCAGCCTATGATAAACTGTACTACATTAAAACAAAAAGGCAGCACTCCTAAAAGGGAGGCCAATTTTTAACACAATTTTTAACGTTCTGCTTCTTTACGTTGTGCTTCTTTAAATGACCATATCTCTGGAAAAGCTTAACATATCATAACAATTTTTACTTTGTTTTTTCATGACATATGAGGCTTTAACTTCATCGGATAGTTTTATTAAATTAATTACAAATTTTGTCTTTATAAGATTTGCCAATAATTCAATAAGTAGAAACTTTTACCAAAATATGTGTACGGCAGTATTCTATCAGCCTTTCCAGGTTCAGCTACAGATGCAGAGGGTGCGTGTACTTTTGCAAAGTGAAAGTCTCTTTCTTCTATATTCTGCCTTGAGCTGACAGGCTGGAGGAGGGCACACTTCAAACGCCTATATTTCCTGAACACTGAAACAGCTACCTGTTCTTTCACATCTTTCACATCTTTCACATCAGGACAAATGCAGACTATCATTGTTGCTTCTCTCCAGGTTCTCTCTGTACAGGAAGAATGGTGGGTCCAGCAGGATGACCTCCAGCGATAATGCACTTCTTTCAACACCACCTCACTTTTCAAGCAGTTCCAAACAGTTAATGAAGTGTCGCTGTAAAATAGCACTGAGAGCAACATCTAGGCAAGTTGCTAGGACTGCAGGAAGATTTGATAGATTTGGTCCTGTTTGGTGAGCTGGTCCTGGGGTGAAGGCCTGAGTGCCCATAGAAATGGCTCTGAGTGCCACCACTGACACCTGTGCCATAGGTTTGCTACCACTGCTATATATGAAGCACTATATATGAAGCACTAGCAACTGTCTAGAAAAGTAGCAACATTAGACAGGACTGATTCTGCACTAGCCACAATGGGTCTTCCAGTGTATACGGAAAGAATTCAGACCCCTTTCAACTTTTCACTATTTGTTTCATTGCAGCCCATTGGTAAGATCAAAAAATCTTACCATTAATGTTCACACTGCACCCCATCTTGACAGTAAATAAATTGAAAAGTAGATATTTTTGCTAATTTATTAAACTAGAATAACTGAAATATCACACATTTATTCTGACCCTTTGCTCAGTATGAAGTAGAGGCAGCTTTTAAGCTAGTACAGTCATGATTCTTCTAGGGAATGATGCAACAAGTTTTTGACAACTGGATTTGGGGATCCTCTACCTCTTCCTTGGAGATAATTTCCAGTGCCTTCCGGGTGGAGGGTGAACATCGGTGTACCGCCATTTTCAAGTCTCAAGAGATGCTCAACTGGATTTAGGCCAGTGCTCTGGCTGGGCCAGTCAGGAATGGTCACAGAGTTATTATGTGCGAAGGTGAACCTTCAGCCCAGTCTGAGGTCCAGAGCACTTTGGAAGAGGTATTAATCCAGTATATAAAAAGGGAGTCCTTTTTGTGTTTGTTTGCAAACAGCATGTGGTATTTTATATGTCTTGCTTCAAGAGGCTTCCATTTTCAGACTCAGCCATAAAGCCCTGACTGGTGGAGGGCTGCAGTGATAGTTGACTTTGTGGAACTTTCTCCCATCTCTCACAGTGATCTTAATCTCTCTCACAATGGCTCTTCTCCCATGGTTGCATTGTTTGGTCCACAGGTTAAGGAAGAGTTTTGGTCATCCCAAACTTCTTCCATTTAAGGATTATGAAGGCCACTGTGCTCTTAAGAATGTTGAGTGTTGAGGCCATTCTTTTGTAACCTTGGACAGATCTGTGCCTTGCCATAATTCTGTTTATGAGCTTCTTGGGCAGTTCCTTAGACCTCATGCCCTGTGAGGTCTTATATAGACAGGTGAGTGCTTTTCCTAATCAAATCCAATCAGTTAATTAAACAAAGCTGGACTCCAATAAAGGAGTAGAACCATCTCAAGGAGGAGCAGAAGGAAATGGACAGCATGTGAGTTAAATCTAAGTGTTATGACCATTTCAGTTTTTCTTGTTTAATAAATTAGCAACAATATCTACATTTCAGTTTTTTTTCTGTTAAGATGGGGTGCGGAACTTTTTTGATCTTACCAATTGACTGCAATGAAACAAAGAGTGTTCAAATTGCAGATTTTTATTCACTTTTATATAAACCTTGTTCACTTGTCTTCTGATTTCTCTCTGATCTCAGCACCCCCTTTGTCAGCAGATTTAATGACATGGGCAAGAATTCATCAGTATTTGTATTAGGGTGTTTGAAACTCATGCCTTGCATATCATTCCTCCCTGCTCGTATAACTGTTTATACAGCATTAATGAAAGATTCTATACCTGGCTTTACATTAAAGGGTTTAAAATTAATCTTGTTTAATAAACCAAACTGTTTCAATTACAACTATTTACTTTTAGGGTGCTAATAATAATAATACAATCTTATTTATATAGCGCCATCATATTCAGTAGCGCTTTACAAATCATAGTGGACAAATACAAAGAAAATACAACATTACAGAGTACAAACAGTCATATGGAGTAGTGGGCCCTGCTCCCAAGAGCTTACAGTCTATGAGGATGAGGTAAAAGAGCTTGTATAATGCTCCCGCCATTTTTATAGGAACAGAATAAAATAATTTAATAAATAAAAATGATACTTCTTTAACCAGCCATCAGCCTCCATCTTATAAACAAACTCCAAAGTCAATGGGACTGCAGAGAGGCCTGGAGCTTGGTATCTATCTGGTGTTTGATGGATAACAGATGGGAGGAGGTTTATAAAGAGAGAGTTAAAATTTCATGCAGTTAGCAAGTGATGGGTTTTAAGAGCACATATGAAAGTTTGGAGATTGGGTATTAGTCTGATAGTCCAAGGAAGGGCTTTCCAGAGAATTGGTGCGGAGAGAGGTTCAAATGAAGGTAGACATTAATCTAACATGACTGGCAGATTGAAGAGCATGGGTTGGGCGATTGAAGTCAGAGAAGAGAGATAGGGAAATGCAGCATTATGAAGAGCTTTGTGGATGAGGATTATTACTTTAAACTGTATACGGAAAGAGAAAGACAACCAGTGCAGTGAAAGGGACATATTGGAGGCATCCGTGTAGCGTTTGGTCTAAAAGACAAGCCTGGCTTCTGCATTAAAAATAAATTGGAGAGGAGTTTATTGAGAGAAAGACCGATTAGTAGAGAGTTACGGTATCCCCGTCAAGAATAATTCAGAGCAACAATTAGCATGTAGAGGTTTCAATTGTAAGAAATTAGGTGGATTCTGGAGATGTTTATGAAATGCATGTGGCAAGAGCAAGCAAGAGATTGAATATGCGGTGCAAAGGCGAGGTCGGAGTCCAGCCCCCCATCCCACTCTCCTTCTCCCGGCACCATCACTCGACCCACTCAGTGTAAGAATTGGGCCTTCTCAGCTGTGAGGTAGAAATGATCAATCTCAATGTGATTACTGTTTGCAAAATGACATTGGCTATTTAATATTTTTTTGACCCTGGCCCAAAAAAATGAAATGAGCATTGTATGAGGAAAACTGGAAAACTTAAGACTGCCAAAGAAAACTTCAGCTTTTTTTAGCTACAATCTTTTAAAGGAATTGTTCCTTAGTCCATTATAGGAGCAATTTATTAATAATTATATTCCATGCACACCATTATTTTATGCCACTCTACAGGATTATAAAAAGAAGTTTTGTCTGTGTTTGATTTCTCCCTTACTTTATGAATAATTGAAGATTATACCATTAAAGCATTCTTAAAATAGCAATCAAGGTTATTTAATAGAAGGTTAATGTCAAAAGCTGTGCTATACAATTATTTTGTAATTACTGTATTATTTTAATCAGTATGGTTCCTGCTAAATGATGTAAGAATATAATCCCCAGTATACAGAAGTGTTTGATTGGACAAGTTGTTAAACTTTATTTAGCTTTTCTTTTTTTTCTCACCCAACTTTAGGAAAACCAAAATTCCATTACGAAATATTCAGCAACATAGCAAGGAAGCAAATTGGATTTGGACCTGCCTGACAAAGTAAAGTAGGCCAAAAGAACATTAGAAGCTAGAAATCATGGGGAGATTCAAAGAAATTAAGGAACAAATGCGAAACAATCAATCAGTCTGGAAAAAGTGTTACAACCATCTTAAAGCCTTTGGGACTTAAGATAACCACAATGAGATCCATTATTCACAAATGGAGAAAAAACAAGAAAAACTCTGGTGAACCTTCCCTGGAGTGGCTGGCCGTCTAAAATTACCCCAGGAGAGCAGCATACTCATTCAAGAGCTCACAAAACACCCCAATACAACATCAAAAGTACTACAGTCCCAATTTGCCTCACGATTTTTCAGTGATTACTCCGTGATTAGTACAGTGTCAGCTCTGCTGCATATCGGGAAAACAAGAACTCTGTGCATCATAGATCAATACTCAGTCCACAGCATAGTGATCAGTCCATGGCACAGCATTTCTTACGTTTGTTATCCCTGATTTATCACGGAATTATGTGAATCCACCCAGGACATCTACCATCATATTTCCTGCTTGTTAAATCTCACTTTTGGCATCTACAGGCACTTCGGCATTCTTTCAAAAAATAATTGAATGAGTCGGAGGCGCTCCAGTTTCTTGATGCTGGAGGTGTTCCGATTGTGACATCAGCAGATTTGTGGGAACAGCAGATTGGTGATTCTGGGACGCAGAACAGAGTGCCTCCGGCTTGTTTGAATATTCTTATAAAGTCTTTTTTAAAAGAATGCAGCTATTCCTGTAGATGCCAAATGCGAGGTCATCCCCTAACAGGCGTAACAAGCAAGTAAATCTGATGGTAGATGTCCTTTTGGCTTAGTGTTCATGCCCAAAGCGACTGGGCAAAAAATGCTCCATGACCAAAACTGCTGTTGATCATAAAAATCTTAAATATGAAAACATATGATGATCACCAAGACTTTTGGGAGAAGCCTGATGAGACAGAAATGTAATTTTTTAGAAGTCCTTAGAAGTCATACCTACAGTACAATAGTGGTAGTTTGTGGCAGTTTTGCTGCTGTACCGTATATTGTAATGGTGTCATCAGATGTTATGGATTATGAGGACACAATTTCCAGTGGATATATATAAAATTTGAGAACATACTTTAAGGGAAAACTCCTTTAATGGAAAAAAAATGCTAGAAAGAGATGTGAATCTTAAAAAGACAAACTGTGTAAAAGTGGCTTAAGTTCCTTCTCTGTAAAGCACAATGGAGTTGTAAGCTGCTCACACAACATTTTCTTATAATATTTTGATGCTAAAAGTTCGGCTATTATGCCCTAAATCCATATTTGAAAAATCCAACAAACAGCATGCAATTGATTTTATGAAATTCTCATTGCTGTAAGTTTGATGCTATGTTTAGGCCATTGATTTCAGTATCCTTGGTGTTTTAGTATAGCTCAGTTCAGATTGTTTGGGATGTGAATCGATAAGCATGTTTATATACTTTTTCTTTCATAGGTATTGAGACCCAGAGATCACATACAGAGATTTTTAAGAAATATTTTGTGAGATTTACTGTAAAATTTTTCAAAAGACTCTTATACATCATTACACAGTAATGGATAGGGGATATTCAGAGGCTTTCCTAGGTGGTGATCTACAATTTTCTTTTCTACAATTATCTACATGCATGCAGAGATCAATAGAAACAGTGGACAAACTCGACAGACAGAAAGGGCTGCTGTGTGAATAGTATATTCACCCTTCCAAGAGCACCATATTTTTATCCCTCCAATAGTCCCAAAGTACTTGTTAGTCATGATATTCCCTAGTCCATGCATTTACAAACAATCTATTAGACCTACAATCTATTAGACAACTACACAGTTTGCACCAATAGAATGTCCTGGGAACATACAGCTTCAGGGTAAATTCACATGGCAGTCTGCGGGGACGTATATGCGGCCCCATAGACGGCAATAGCGGCACGGCGGGGGCACATGTGTGGCACCGATCCGGCCCGCACACCGCAAAAAGAGCCTGCTGTTTTCTATGGAGGGAGTAGGGGCCTCCTCCTCTCCAGCACACGACAGTATGCCCGCACAGCGGGCATACCGCATGTGAATGAGCCCTTAGGAAGTGAGAAGACTCATTTGGGAACCATTGTCATTCAAGGCCACCTTGAAGGCTTGTGGAGACCTACAGCCATTGATACTCCACTGGGGCATTCTGGGAACTAGGCTACCAGCCTACCCCTACTCCATAATAAGCAGGCCCAGTACGGGCATTACAAATGTGTCTGTGTTAGCTAGGCCAACACAGACAAAACAGACCATTGTGGATCTCACCCGAAGCCCTCAAGGAAACGGTCCAAAACAACCTTCTCGACCATCTGTGCTGGGGTTGATGTCTCCGGCTTGAAGCCACTTGCGGACCAAGTGAACATTGTGTGCATCTCCCCGCGTGTGTACGCCTCCTGGTATCTCCAGCTATTCACTCTTTGAGCGCGTAGATGCGATCCCCCCTATGTCTGGCCAGATCTCTGCCTTTACCTGGAGTAGTCCCGGGCAATACTCCTCGCTCAGGTCGTAGTATGCCTTGCTGGGGATCCCGATGAGGAAGGGGCAACACCTCTGCCCATGTTGCTGTGGCAACCTCTCTCGGGTGGCCCCCTCTCAAAGCCTGTCAGATAGCCTCCACATCATCCTCGGCGGTCATCTTGGTCATAGCTTTGGCGACCTCTTTCCTGGCGTCCTTCACCCCATTGCTGGGACAGTCCTTTGCTGAGCAGCGTCAGGGCTGTTATCTGCTGGGCAGCAATCTGTTTGTCTCTTGCTGCTGCACTTTGGACGGTGACAGCTTCTTGATTAACTCCTCCATGGCGGTGGCTTGCAGCTTCAGTGCTGTCAACTTTCAGGACATGCACTATTGTATACTTCACTGCACTTTGCCCGCTCCAATCACATATGTGGGGAATTGCTCTGGTAGTTGACAGGTAGCAGTGCAAGAAGCATGACACACGCAGGTTTAAAAGTCCAACTTAAGTGTTTATTCACCTTGCAAAACAGAACACAATCAGCCCTTGGCTTAGGCACATGCAAAAACATTAATAAAATAATTCCTGCCCGGCTAGGCGCTGTCTAATACACTTGACAACCCTAGTCTATCCGGGTACCAGCTGCCTGGCACACGTCTTGGCCCGCAGCAAGACGAGACCCTCAGTTACCTTGCTGTGAAAATGCAATCTCACTTTCAGCTCTCCAGGTAGGGCCTCTCCCACTGCTTCTGGCCTGCAGACTAAATCAGACCCTAACGGGCCTGTGACCTGCACCTGTGGGCTATACAAAAGCCCAGGACCGAAGCCGGGTGGAGTAGAGTCCCACTACCAGCCTACCCCACTCCATAATAAGCAGGCCCAGTACGGGCATTACAAATGGTCTGTGTTAGCTAGGCCAACACAGACAAAACAGACATTCCGAGCTATCATTGTCTGCATTAACCCCTGGGTTACTGCAGACAAACCCAGGGCTTTTACCACCAGCATTTCGTCTGCCTGTAAGACAGATAGCGGTTTTCCCACACAACACCTCTCACTTTCTCACACCATGCATTTACAAACAATCTATTAGACCTACAATCTATTAGACAACTACACAGTTTGCACCAATAGAATGTCCTGGGAACATACAGCTTCAGGGTAAATTCACATGGCCGTCTGCGGGGACGTATATGCAGCCGCAAAGTTGCATCCGCATGTACGTCCCCATAGACGGCAATAGCGGCACGGCGGGGCCACATGTGTGGCACCGATCTGGGCCGCACACCGCAAAAAGAGCCTGCTGTTTTCTATGAGCCTGCTGTTTTCTAGTGAATAGCCCTAGGAAGTGAGAGACTCATTTGGGAACCATTTGTCATTCAAGGCCACCTTTGAGGCTTGTGAGACTACAGCCATTGATACTCCACTGGGGCATTCTGGGAACTAGGCTAATAGGTTTTCCAGGGTGGGATAAGGGAAACATTGCCTCTTAGGCATACCACTTTAAAATTAAGCATTTCCTTAAAGGGGTTTTCGCCCAAAGACAAGTAAGGCCCTATCCACAGGAGGTCTCGCTGCTGAAACCCCCACAGATCATGAAATCAAGGGTCCGACCGACCCTTCGTCGCTCCATAAGAGTAATGGAGCAGAGGGCCGCGCATGACCGTTCTGCTCCATTAATCTCTATGGAGCTGACGTAAATTGCCGAGCTCAGCGCTCATGGACTGCAGTGTCTAAGCGAGTGCACAAGGAGTGGGCTCCCTATGTATCCACTGTTACTCAGCAGCAGCGATCACAGGGTGCTGATGATGTCAAAGGCAACCCAGGGGTCCCTAAATTGCCTGCAGTAGCTTTGTATTAGGCAAAGATATGGCCTAGTAAAAAGCCCACCAGTAACTGACAGTACTTTACAATGCACTACATCGCCGGGTACTCGGACAAGGGCACGCAGCTGCGCTCCAAAGATGAAATGGTAGGAGGAGAAAATAGGCTACTGGGGCATGGAGTAGCCACGACGTGTAGCCTCATGTCCGACTACTCCACGTCAAAGTAGCCGCTTAAGAAAATTTACATATCAGCACTACAAAGTTTTCTAAAAGATAGCCGGGACGTGAGGATAAGCTCTAAAAAGGGCTATCCTCACGTCCCATTCATCCACCTACCACCCGATCTACCTTTATAGGTAGAATCGTGGTGGTAGGTTCCCTTTAAAAGGAATACAACATTCATCTCCTCCAGTGCCTTTTGGACGTGAACGCATCCTTAGTCATCATCCGTGACATCATCACAAAGGGGTATGGCTACCGATGTATCAGTTATCAGGATCCTTGATCAAACAACAGGTAATGTACACATTGTTTGGTCTTAGACCGCATAAATATAAAAGACAATTGCGTTTCTATTGAATATCAGATTTTCCCACATTGCACACAGTGGGGCACATTTACTTACCCATCCAGAAGAGTTCACAGATTGTCCGTCTATAATACACTGTGCAACGATTCACTAAGATCGTGTGCCCGATATCCTGCATGTATCGCTTCCCCGCTAAGTTCCCACAGAGTTCACCTGTTCTTCAAGGTGCATGTAAGCTGGATCATAAAAAGTTAATGATTTGATCTAATCCAGGTGAATTAGATACGTGCTGCTAGGACTGAGCATTTCTTGTGTTGGTGTTTAAACTGGAGAAAAAAACACTATTTTGTCTGTTGCTTCTCACCCCTCCCTGACTTCCTCTATCTCTCCCTAGGTGATTAAATGGCTTGGAGATTAAAAGAAAGCTAAAAAGTAAGGGAGAACTTCCCTCTCTTCATAACCCCCCTCCTTTTTGCCATCTATCTCACATTGTCAGCCAAACCCCTCTAATGACACCTTCTCAATAAATGTGCAATTATTTTGTTATTATCTAAATGGATGTACTACACTGGATATGCTGTTGAAGATTTTTTTCAAAACTACAGAAAATCTGTCATTTTTACCAGTGCTACATTAGTACTTTGCCCAAAGGGGATTCCACCACCAGCAGGGTTACCAACCCAGGCTAAAAGTGCAAATACCAAGGTAGGGTGACTGGCTCTTAACTCCAATGCCCTTGAGAGCCCCCTATTTATAAGATTTAAATGTATAGTATTTATCTCTTTGGAAGTCTTTCGCATACCAGATTTATCGTACAGGTTTAGACAACTTAATAAATGTGTAACATTAAATCTAGTATCGAAATTAAGCATGTTAAAGCAGGGACACTTACTCCTAGATCCAGGTACTGTGACTGTGGTAATCTTCTTATATGTGCTATCATGGCCTACTTCCTTCTAAAATCAACTTTTTAAATAGAGCCAGCTGGGCTTTGGGGAGGCATTACCAGAGCCCCTTTGTCATGTTACTCCATAGGCTGTTTATCTTGCTTGATTTGATTTGTACATTTCCTGTAATGTCTGCAGTAGATAAGCAACTTTTTAGTTACAAAGTCACACATAAGTTGTAAATTCCTCAAAATAGTTTGTGATTAAATATTAAAGGGTGTGTACAAATTGGTTAAAGGTGTGTAGAAGAATCTGAAGGTATCTCACAGTCACCGATCTCGAGAGAGATTTGGGGGACCGTAGAGGTAAAGGGAAACAAAAAGAAACAAGACACGCTGGCCTCGTGTAGTATGTCTTGGCAAGTGATGAATTCACACAGTTAAAGAAAATTGCTTACCTTAGTCACATTCACATGAGCTGTAGCGCATGTAAGGCAGTAGTAGTCAAAGGCAGCCGAGGTTCTCCTAGAAGCAACGTATCCTGCACATAGACGATTTTTCAGAGTAGGTGTACCCAACGTAGGATAGAGAACCTCAGGTGCTCGGTCAAGTTTAAAAATATAAGTTGATTATTTGTATAAAAATAATAAAATTAATAAATCGCGACGAGTTTCGGCTCAGTACATGAGCCTTTCTTCAGGCAACAAATGCCTGAAGAAGGCTCATGTAGTGAGCCAAACAAGTCGCGATTTATTAATTTTACACAATAAATCGACTTATACTGTTGTACGTCACCAGAGCGCCTGGGTTTTCTCTATCCTACGTTGGGTACACTCTCTAAATTAATTAAAGGGCAATTAGCATCTCCAGCAGTTTTTATGAGAGATAGTGTGATAAGCTTGGTACCCAAATAGAGATATTATAAAATAATGTAATTACAGGTGATACTCATTTCATACTGGAGCAGCCGAGTCTGAAAGTGTCAATGTTTTTTCCTCCAAGGAAACCAGAATTTGCACCTTGTATTTCTGTTATTTTTCTCAATTTTTGTAAATGTTGCTGTATTTCGTATTGTATTTTGTTTCCTTTTTATAAGCACGAACTACCTTTTTGTATTAAAGCTCTTACTTTGATGTCGATTCCTGAATGTCTCTTGGAATCCATGCTTTCCTTGTAAAGTGTGGTTAACTGTATGACTGGCAGAGAGCTGAGGGTGCATGTCTAGTGGGGTACCAAGCTGATGCTTGCGAGGCAAGAGCAGATGTAAGTGGGTACCTAGTGGCCTACCTGGAATTTAATAGATGGTGCTGTGTGTTTAAGGACTGTCTGGGGTAAAAGGATGCTAAATTTGTGTCCTAGTTGAAAGGTTACCGTCAGTCGTATTGGGTGAGCTAAATAAACACCTTGCAGTAACATCCTCGCAGCATGTTTTATGACATAGTCCTACATTTTCATATACCCTGGTGTACAGGGAGAATTTGTGCGCCTAATTTGTGATTTCAAAAGTTGTCTACCACATCTGTTTCACATGTAAAATAGCAACAATTGTGAGACATATATTGAAGACAAAAAAACTGCGAATTACATCCTCCGTACTTATGAGTATTACATGATTTGGGTACAATGAAATACTTTTTCCACCACTTTTTAGTGTTGAGCAATAGTTTTGAAATAAAAATGACAATTGCTTTGTTTTGTGCTTGCGTGATTCCTGCAGACTCTAATGTCGACCCTGAGACAATATAAAACTAAATATAAATAAATTTACACAAATAGATTAAATTTGTTTCTACAGATTCGAGGACTGCATTTTTTATGTCATAAAGCTGGAATCATCTCAGACTGGTTTCTTGAACATGACAATGCGTTCACTGTACTCAAATGGCCTCCACGTTCACCAGATCTCAATCCAATAGAGCATCTTTGGGATGTGGTGGAACGGGATATTCGAATCATGGATGTTCAGCCGACAAATCTGCGGCAACTGCGTGATGCCATCAATATGGACCAAAATCTCTGAGGAATGCTTCCAGCACCTTGTTGAATCTATGCCACGAAGAATTGAGGCAGTTCTGAAGGCAAAAGGGGGTCCAACCCGTTACTAGCACGGTGTACCTAATAAAGTGGCCGGTGAGTGTATAGCGCATGTAAGGCAGTAGTAGTCAAAGGCAGCCGAGGTCTCCTAGAAGCAACGTATCCTGCACCAGAGGACGAGTTTTCAGAGTAGGTGTACCCAACGTAGGATAGAGAAACCTCAGGTGCTCGGTCACGTAAAAAAAATATAAGTCGATTAATTTGTATAAAAATAATAAAATTAATAAAATTGCGATGCGATTCAGAACATGCCTGTAGAAGGCTCATGTAGTGAGCTGAAACAAGTCGCGATTTTATTAATTTTACACAAATAAATCGACTTATACTGTGGTACGTCACCGAGCGCCTGGGTTTTCTCTATCCTACGTTGGGTACACCTACTCTAAATTAATTAAAGGACAATTAGCATCTCCAGCAGTTTTTTATGAGAGGATAGTGTGATAGAGCTTGGTAAGCAAATAGAGATATTATAAAATAATGTAATGTACAGGTAGATATCATTTACATACTGGAGGCAGCCTAGTCTGAAAGTGTTCCATGTTTTTCCTCCAAGGAAACCAGAATTTTGCACCTGCAAGTTTCTGTTATTTTTCTCAATTTTTGTAAAAATGTTGCTGTATTTCTTATTGTATTTTGTTTCCTTTTTATAAGCACTGAAATCCTTTTTGTATTAAAGCTCTTACGTTGATGTCGATTCCTGAATGCTCTTGGAATCCATAGCTTTCCTTGTAAAGTGTGGTTAACTGTATGACTGCTAGAGAGCTGAGGGTGCATGTCTAGTGGGGTACCAAGCTGAATGCTTGAGAGGCAAGAGCAGATGTAAAGTGGGGTACCTATTGGCCTACCTGGAATTTAATAGATGGTGCTGTGTGTTTAAGGACTGTCTGGGGTAAAATGTATGCTCAATGTGTCCTTATTGAAAGGTTACCGCAGGATTGGGTGAGCTAAATAAACACCTTGCAGTAACATCCTCAGGCAGCATGTTTTATGACATAGTTCCTACATTTTTCATATACCCTGGTGTACAGGGGAGAATTTGCGCCTAAATTTGTGATTTTTCAAAAGTTGTCTACCACATCTGTATTCACATGGTAAATATGCAACAATTGTGAGACATATATTGAAGACAAAAAACTGCGAAGTTACATCCTCCGTACTTATGAGTATTTACATGATTTGTGTACAATGAAAATACTTTTTCCACCACTGTTTATAGTGTTGAGCAATAGTTTTGAAATAAAAATGACAATGCTTGTTTTGTGCTGTGATTCCTGCAGACTCTAATGTCGACCCTGAGACAAATAAAACTAAAATAATAAATAAATTTACATCAAATAGAATTAAATTTGTTTCTAGAGAGATCAGAGTGAGCTGCATTGTTTAATGAAACAATGTAGTAACCAGATGTTACTTCTATGTCCAAAGTGGAATACAGAAAACATTATTTTAATGTGGTGTTTTTTTTTCTCTGTGTATGTCTTTTTCAAAAGATAGCATGCTGTGTGGGACATTTGCAAAGAAATCACTCCTTACTAGAATTACTGTACCTTATACAGGCTTCACAAAGGTAAATAACTATCTGCATATATCTGTCAGATTTACTGTGCTAAACACAGAGCAGCTGAACTGAACACAGCAAGACGGACAGCAAATCTGGCAGATACATGCAGCAAGATTTTGTTTGATTGAGAAATCAAAGAGGCTAGTCCACATTCAGGGACATTCAAGGAAAAAGTATTTGCAAAGTGAAATAAAAATTCTACAATGACTAAAAATACTAAACAGAGGCACGGAAGCCACGCTGCGTTCAGCTTCTGGCCGGCTGAGATGGTCAGCCACGCTCACCTGCCCCTATACCCAGCGAACGTGCGGCAGTAGTCTCCAGCCTCTGGTAAAAACAACAGAGGCCTCGGGTGAACAGGAGCGCCGGAGGAGGTAAGTATGAGGTGTTTATTGTTTTAAAAGCCCCCAAAGCCATTTACCATATATACTCGAGTATAAGCCGGCCCTAGTATAAGCAGAGACCCCTAATTTCAACACAAAATTTCAACACTGGGAAAACCTATTGGCTTGAGTATAAGCCGAGGGTGGGAAATGCATTGGTCACAGCCTCCCAGTATATCGCCAGCAAGACCCCTGTAGTGTATAGACTGCCAGCCCCCTGTAGTATACAGCCTGCCCAGCCCCTGTAGTATATAGCCTGCCCAGTCTGTCTCCGATGCTTCGGTGCTGCCTCGGGTCCTTCAGTCCTCTTCGGATTCTTCCGCTCCTCTTTGGGTCTTCGCGCTTGGCCGGCACACAGAATTACATCAGCTGCTTGCCGACGTCATTGTTTGTGAGCTGCCGGCATCGCGAGGGTACCCGAAGAGGAGCGGGAAAACCCAAAGAGGATCCAGCGGCACCGGAGCATCGAATCAAGCATAGGACCTACGGGTGACATCGGAAAGGTGAGCTTTGACAATTTTTTTCTTGAATCGAGTATAAGCCGTGTTAGGGTTTTGGAGAACAAATTTTGTGCGGAAAAACTAGGCTTATACTCGAGTATGTACGGTATATATTTTTTCATTCTTCGATGGCCCCTTTAATGGGAAAATGCTTTTTGTATAAATGTTTATTGATTATTTAATTGTAATAATAGATTTATTATGTATACAGTTTGATTTATCTAAACCTCAAATGCACTGGAAGATTATAGGAATATTTATATAGCTAAGATTGGATGTGAAAATGAGAGCACAGAGAGCACCTCACAAGTAAGATTGTGCCCACACTGATTTGTGACAGATAAAGTGCTAGCTAATTAATTTACATGGTATATTTCTGGGAATTCTTCATCATTCTCTGAGAACAATTTAGGTTTTATAACTTTGTTTAAGCAGAAATTCATTCTTTAAATAAAGGGAAAAGGAAAATGTTAAATGTTATATAACCTCTAGGCCTATATACCTTTAGGCAGCTGCCCCATGAAAAAGGCCAAGCACCATTGACCTCTATCACAGCCCCTTCCATATGGTTGTGTTCTAACTTATCTATGAGGTGCAAAATCTATATTGTCCATTATGGAGGACTTTAAACTGAAAGAGGTCATTATAACCAATTGTATGTGGAGGACTTATTACTACCGGTTAGCCCTGTTACCAGGGCAAAAAAAATCACTTGCAAAGGTGCGTTATTATCTTTTACAGCCATTTTTCGGAAAAACGTATTTAAATTAAAATAAACAGCTCAAAAGACATGTAAAAATTCAAGAAAATCATTATCAACACAATGCATATTGTCCAGCAATGGTAGTATATAAAAGAAAACATTCTACATAACTATTTATTGGCTTGTTAACCAAAAAATTGAAAGGATAGTACAAAAGAAGCAACATATTGTTTTTACCAAATTTTGGGACAGTTTCTATGTTTATACAGAACATTTTCATACCGAAAACAAAATTGCAATATAATAAATGATTATATTTATTAACAGTTCTTTCTCCATTACAAACATTGTAGGTAACATTACAACTATTGAAAGCTCTGTGCTACATATAACATACATATCTCCAAGTCGTGCACTACTCACTTATCTGGACCTAGACTCATCATATTCCCTTGACAGAAGCAGAGGTGGAGGATCATTTTAGGGACCCTTACTCAAGCACAAAGACAAGGCAGCACATAATACTGCAGCTCAAAAGTGCATCTAACCATTTGCATTGCCTGCTAGATATTGCAGACTGCCCCCTAAGGTAGGAAGCTCATATGGCAGTGATGGCGAACCTTTTAAATGTTAAATGTTATATAACCTTTAGGCCTATATACCTTTAGGCAGCTGTCCCATGAAAAAGGCCAAGCACCATAGACCTCTATCATAGCCCCTTCCATATGGTTGTGTGCATGGGGCCCTACAGTATACTGCTACTAAAAGCTTGTGGAGCATCTTGTGGGTACCAGATGTAACATGACATATAACCATGGAAAAGCATAAAACATAAACGCTCCCCATTTCAGTTAAAGAGATTACATGTTTCACAAGTCAACGACCCATATGCTCACTATGCTGCCGTTTTCTAGAAGTTGCAGCCTACAATATACCAGCATTCTGGCAGATGTGGTGGGATGATGTTATTTCTTTATACTGCTTCTACCATTTCTGTGGACTTAGGCTAACATCGAACGTCAGAATATGCCTTTAGCACAGTAGTCATAGTCAAATTAAGCTACAGTAAGTACAATTAGCATTTTTCACCTTTTAGCTATTACTTACTTGATGTGTTCTAACTTATCTATGAGGTGCAAAATCTATATTGTCCATTAGGGAGGACTTTAAACTGAAAGAGGTCATTATAACCAATTGTATGTGGAGGACTTATTACTACCGGTTAGCCCTGTTACCAGGGCAAAAAAAATCACTTGCAAAGGTGCGTTATTATCTTTTACAGCCATTTTTCGGAAAAACTTATTTAAATTAAAATAAACAGCTCAAAAGACATGTAATAATTCAAGAAAATCATTATCAACACAATGCATATTGTCCAGCAATGGTAATATATAAAAGAAAACATTCTACATAGCTATTTATTGGCTTGTTAACAAAATAATTGAAAGGATAGTACAAAAGAAGCAACATATTGGGGCACATTTACTTACCCGGTCCAGTCGCGATCCAGCGGCGCGT